>JAFMSR010000008.1:11122406-11147398 GCA_022818135.1 Saxidomus purpurata
CTGATATTCCAATAAACTTGAACTTGATATTATTTTGATATTTAAAGGGGCTGCTTTAGCCTCACACAAGATACTTATGTCAGTATCACACAGTGACCCCATGTATTCCTCTGGAAGGCCAGTTGGTTATTGTCTTTTAGTGGTAGAAAAAAGCAAAAAAAAAGAAAAAAGAAAAAGAGCTGTCCCTCCTAATTGACGAATACCCCCCGTCCCTCCCCCGCCCCCTCCCCCAAAATGACCTATATACAGGATTCTAAAACCTCTGACCTCTAAGTGTGACATTGACCTTTAAGGTTAGGACTTGCGCATGATACGTCATCTCCCTGTGCTCAACAATTGTGCCATGATATTCAAAATCTTTCCATGCACGACAGAGTTACCATGTATGCAGTAATCCATTCGAAGTGTGACCTTGACCTTTGAGGTAGGGACATGGGTCTTGCACGCGACACGTCATCTACGTGTATAGAACATTTGTGCCTTATGATTTTAAAATCCCTTCATGCACGACAAAGTTACAGCCTGGACAGGCAAAAATGGAATGCAAGAAACAAGGACGGACGGACAGACATACAGTGCAATTTTAATAAGCCCACCTGTGGGGGCATAGCAAAAGAACAAAACAATTGTTACAAAGGGAAAGAACTAAGTTGAAGCATTTTTATAAATTTGCAACAGTTGTCTCCCTTACTAAATAATTAAATTATCTACCAATCTCTTGAAAATTATGAATTTTAAGAAAATAAAATCAACCATGAGTCCTGTAGCTTGTTAACAAGGTTTTGCTATATCTGATGTAGTGACCTAAATACCTGACATGAACTAAACATAATACTCATTGGTATGTTACGTCACGAAAATCAAATGCAAAACGTGTCCTGTATCAAAATGTAACAAGGTTTGCTTATAATTTGACATAGTGTCGCAGGGTTTTACTCTACATGGACCTTATGTAAATGTTGAACACTACTTTATGGCATAGTTTCTTGAAAATCATAGGATTTTGTGGTCTAACTGGGCCAATAAATTACTATAAATTAATGCCAATTACCGTCATAAACATTCTGTTTTAAAAAGACTTATTTTGATAAAGGACCAAAAAATTGACTTTTTTATTTTTAGCTGAGAACAATACCCCTTTTCCATGCATAGAATGCCTAACTATCTAAATGTATCATTAAGACATTTGATCTGAAGCCATTATTCAAGAACAAAAACATCAAGGGTCTATAACTCTACCTTACAGTCTGATCAGGCCCCTAATTGAAATCGCCGGAGATCTTGTTGCTTTACCATTCAAATGATTAGGATTGCTCACAAAATGTGACCTTCAAAGTGTGAACAAGGTCAAATACACTTCAGATTTTGTTAAATCATGAGTATTACCTTTGCAAATACTGGTCAGATATAGTTTGTGTATGCATTGTGACCAAGTTTGATAAAGATAGCTTTAGAAATATGGATTTGAGAGCATAAACAAAGAAATTGTGGACAATAGATGACTTGAAGATTGACTGTCACGAATCCTATTACCATGGGCACTTTCGCTCAGCTGAGCTTAAAAGCATGCATTTGTGGTATATGTAAACAAGAGGGCCATGGTGGCCCTATATCGCTCACCTGAGCTCCACTGGCCTTCACGCCAAGTACACAAAGTTTAATACACCACACAAACATCCAGATATGAACTCATAAAAAGCTATGTACAAAAGTTTGTTTAAAATATGTTGATCAGTTTTTTACCACAAACTGTTTTTGTATTTTAAGCAAGTGATTCTATTTTTAAAACAGTGACCTTGACCCCAGATTTGTGAAATTATTTTGAAAAATTTGGTCAATCCTTTTCAACAAAATATTTTTTAGTTTTTCCTACATAGTCTGAGTAAAACATGCGACACCCAGGGCATGGTCAATTTTGACCCCGGGGGCATGATTTGAACAAACTTGATAGAGGACCACTAGACAATGCTGTATACCACATATCTATTAGCTCTGGACCTTGTGGTTTTGGAGATTTCCAAAGATTTTTCTATTCTAATTCTGGCGGCCATGATGTTGTTCAGTCCACCATAACCATTTGAACAAATTTAAGAGAGCTTAATTAATGCCAGGATGCTTCTGGCCAAGTTTGATGATTTTCTATGAGATGATTTATAAGATGTCTCTTGAAGCATTTGTGGACGACGGACTGACGGGCGTATACTGGACATTGATCAATCCTAAAAGCTCACACTGAGCCAGTGGCTAAGGTGAGCTAAACAGAGACTGTCTGATAGAAACACTCTATTAAAAAGATGGACACAGTTCAGTGAATAGGTCAGTAAGGACCAAGAATTCTGGGTGATCTATCAGAGTACACACTAACAATAAACTCGGAGAAGTTTCATGAACTTTTATTTCCAGCTTCAAATTAGAAACATTACTGAAAAAGCAGTAAATACAAAATGTATCTTTCAAAGAGACCTTGAAATGAACTTTAACACAACTTTAACTACATGTACACATTCTGTATACATGTATTACAATGCAAAACAGATCAACAGCACATTTAAAACACAGTATATTATTAACAACTTGGCCTAGTTTTACGAAACATACAACATTTACATTTCCATTAGGAAAATGTCACAGATATAATTAAATACAGGTTCACAATGCCACAGTTACACCATATATGTTACATGTTTACATAGTGCAGGTACCCTAGACATATATATGTATACATCCAGTTACATATTTACAAGGATAAGTAATTGAAAAGCAGCAGCTTCTGTAGATTAAAATTATCCTGAAACCAAGCTAAGCTTATCCTGAAACCAAACTAAGCTTATTCTGAAACCAAGTTAAGCTCAACTTGAAACCAGTTAAGGAAGCCAAGTTAAACTCAACCTGAAACAAAGTTGAGCCGTTAACTTATCCTGTAACAAAGTTAAGTTTATCCTGAAAAAAAGCTTATCGCCGAAGTTATTGAAAATAATCGTTGATTATCCAGAAACAAAGTTAAGTTTATCCCAAAAAACGTCAAATTATTGAAAATATCCTTATTCAGAAACTAGTTTAGCCAAAGTTTGAAATTTCATACATATACAACACAATTCCATTATGCAAGTTCTGGTCTTGTAAAACAGTTTAATTGGTCAAACAAATATGTCAGATATTAATGATATTTATTTAACATTTTACTTGATAGCAGATATATTTTCTATCACTATCATCAAACAGTTTTACAGAGTTAATGATTTTACAAGAAAGCATTCATATTGCAGCAGCAACAACCAAGTAATTACAACTTGTCATAGACAGAACATTCAATTACACTGTGATTAGTTTGCAAGAACCAACAATTGAAATGCCACAAGACAAAATGAATCACTAATCAACAATTAGTATTTAAATTTATGGAATATATGGCTTTTAGATACATAAACACAACTTTTTTGGGGACAGAGGTTCCTCTTTATGACAAACTTTATTGTTTAATCCAGGCTCTACAAGTTACTGTTCATATAAATTCTGGCTTAAATTTACTACAAATTAACCAAAAACTGTCAACACTGTATGGGTGTGCATGATCTTGATGGAAAGGCAGAAGTACCTATACAAAGTTTTCTGGGGTTAAAAAAAAACTATAATACTTATACTAGTTATAAAAAATCCTAATTTATGGTATATGGTTTTATATTTATATTAGACTGCAACCTTGACACATTCAGTTTAATGTTGACTAACACTGAATACTAATGACATTACAAAAGTTGCCAAATGACATTCAGGGTTACTGCAGACGAAACAGTATCCTAATGAAGGAACAGATTGTGGTTACCAGAACATGCAAGTTCAAACCGCAGGGGTACCAATATTGAAGTCACCTGTGATCTAACACTATGCAAGTTTTAAGTAGAAAAAAATGATTGTTCATAAACCACACAAGTATTTTTTGTTTGTGATGAATGAATCAATAAGATTAGCTTTGTCATTATTGAACTACAAATTTTTTTTTTTACCATGAACTGTACTATACGAACCCATGTTTTTTGTAAGAAAACGGTACCCAAGTTCATCTGAGGTAATCAAATTCTGCTAAGGAAGTACATTTAATGACAACAGAATTGTACAGTCATAAAATAAACTAATAATAGACCCTCAGATGGCAAAGTTTAGCGTCTGTAATTCATTAATCTCCTTAAATAGCTATAAATATTCGCTGTTTAATATGTATATGCGTTTAGAAGGGCTTAAATGACAAACTTTGCATGATGTCCTTTCACCTTTCAAATGGGCTTTATGGTCCACATCAATGGGGAAACTTGCATAGAAAAAAATATAGAATGCAGTCATTTAAATATACAGTAAAACTTGTCTAGGATGAACAACCAGAAGTGACAATTCCTATTTGACTGTAGGCAGGTGGTTGTTCTGGAAAGGTTGATTTATTCAGGGAAGAACAAGCTTTGTAATGTGGTATTGCTCTACTAACCTTTGCACATACACAATGCATAATACACAATGTATAGTTAACTTGTGGTAAGCATTCAGCCTAACATTATATAAAGTGCCCACTTCAAACAGCTGCCTACTTTACAGAGGTGCATGTATGTTAAAAATAAACAAAACTTGCAAGTCAAAACATGTGGCTGAAGCAAAAGACCACCACTTAACAGGTTCAACAGTACAAAACTGCATTTCTATAACAGTAAGTGCAGTGTATTATTTAAGGATGGGAACGAATATTCGAACATTCGAATATTCGCATTCGTTCCGAATATTCGAATGCAATTTTAGGATTCGAATATTCGTTAAAAAAAAAAAAATAAATTTCAACTTTCAAAGTTCGACAAAAGTTGACAAACACCAAGCGTTACCATATTTCATCAAACAACTAATTGCTTAATAGCCCGGTCGGTGTTTTGATAACACGTGTCAATTGCAAATTGCAGATCCTAAATTGCAAACAGTTTTTCTTTTGTTGTTTAAGTAATTCACACGTGGAGTCATATCTAGCGTCGTTATTTCATGTTTTGTAAGGTGCGAATCTTAATGTTTTGTTCAAAAATGCCCTAAATTCGGCAATGTAACTCAAGTCTATCGCCTGTGACAGATAACGTCATAGCTTTCAATTAAAAAAACATCATGTTCGATTCTCAATTGAAACCCAATCGAAAATCATAACTCAATAAATGCAACCAATGGTATTTTGAAGAAAGAAAGATTGATGCGCCTGAATCCTTTGCATCAAAGTCCGATTTTTCTTTACTTACGATAAGATCTGATATTATTTTCAATCTTACTACATCTAAAAACGCTAAAATCTTGCTAAAATGTTTTTCACACGCTCATTGTTTCAAATCCTAAATGTTGAGATCATGAATTTAATTGACATTCTGGAATAGTTTTAAT
The DNA here is from genome assembly GCA_022818135.1 of Saxidomus purpurata. Taxonomy (NCBI): domain Eukaryota; kingdom Metazoa; phylum Mollusca; class Bivalvia; order Venerida; family Veneridae; genus Saxidomus; species Saxidomus purpurata. The sequence continues at coordinate 11,127,804 of JAFMSR010000008.1, forward strand.
TAGTATTGGCGAACTATACATAATTTCGGATATAATGTTTGGTAGTAAAACATTCGGAAAGTTTTAAATTTGTTCGAATTTCAATGTATTCAATAGTTGTACAAATATTCAAACAACCAAGTATTATTCTTTTAACTGTAAAAATTATTATTCACAATAATTAATTTATTCACAAGTCCATTCCCTAAAGATATTTCAAAATATATGACCAAATGATAAACACCAAATGTACTGAAGAAAGTTGAATGGAAATTCCATTGCAGATTCTCAAGCCATTAATCACACAGATATAGACATTTATTGGATACATGATAGAATAGACAATAACAATTGTCCCATCTCAAGGGACAGTTCAAGTTACAAAAATCCAATCAGACTAGTGCAGAACTTGTAAATGATACACTGCTATAGTCCACATCATGAACGAAAATCATTAATGAGAAATAGTGTGTCTTGTCCATTAACCACAACGGTTTTGAGTCTTACACAGACCCTGTGACTTAAGGCAATTTTACATCATTTTTCAAAGGGTATGACCTGATATTTCGCTATTTGATTAGTAAATTTCCAGTGAGCACCCCCACAAACAATGAATGGTACTGTCCAAACTGTAAGACGGGCAAGTCCATTCAGATATTTAGTGGGGTAAGGGATCAGGAACAGTGTCGTAAAACCACTGTCACATTTTTTATATACTTGTACTTATACCAGTATCAAAAGCCATAGTGAGCAGAAACCAACACCCATCTTCTGAAACTATAAATTCCTCCTTACTTGTACTAATGACATTTTTCTGCTTCTCTCCTAACAGGAAAAAATTGTGTTCTTTTATCAGAAAAAGAAATCATGCAATGTAAAAGCAATTCCTACTTTGTATGCATGTTTTGTTTTTATCTGAAAGATAATCTGGATATATACAATCAAGCAAATGGTATTTCTTGCCCGATAAAGCAAGCCGCTCTTGTTCAATACAGCAGACTGCCTCCATGGGACCACCAATTCCTGCATTAATCCACACAGAATAATTCTTCTGCATTAAATACAAGGCCAAAATTGATCGTAAGTATGTTTCCCCCCATGCACTTTAGACAAACTGTCAAAATGTATTTGCTACAGCTTAACTATCTGCATTATTCATTGAACAAATGGGCTAGTAGTCTTGTTATCACAAGTAACATTTCTTCTGCTGGTAACAGGTAATTGTGTATATGTGACATGTAAGCTATGATCAGAATGCACTTCTATGCAGTCTAATTATGATCTAGACAGTTCAGTCACTAAACTTTCAAAATGATCCAAACACAGCGCTGCTCAAACTTACAAGTAAAAAATATTGTATGGAAATAATCAACATATGAAAATTTAAAGTTAAATTTGTAAAGGGCTCTTTCTGTACTACCTTTTTAAACAACCTCTGAATACAGATCCACTCAGTTAATAAGGGCTGCTAGGGAAAAAGCAATACACTGTTCATTTCAAGTGAAAAAACACCCTGTCAATGAAGACAGGCTGTCAGGTTTTCCACCAGTGGCCGTTCTTTACAAGTTTGAATGTAAATTGTATAAAGTCCTACTTAGTATTATCAATATCAAAAGAACACAAAATGTCATGCTACTGTTTCAACATACCCTTATAATTTCTTATAACTAAACTGAAATGTATTAACCAAGTTTCCTGAAAACCTAGACTAAAATGCAAAAATTTGGTAGCCAATGCCTAATGAACTGTTCTAGCTTTACATCTGTTCCGAGTTAAGACGACTTTGTCATGAAATCAAAGACAATTCTAGAATATTCACAGAAAAGCTATTGCAACTTCATATAAAACAAGACAGAGATACGAGAGTATACTCCTAACTCTAGACCGACTGCAAATTGCGCACTTATGATTTGATTGCAGCATGCATTTTAACAAATGAAATTTTGTCCCTATGCACGGAAAACTGCAGATTGTGCATGTTTCAATTTTTCGGTGCAGTAAATTTTCAGTCCAACTGCCATTCATAACCACACAATAGGGAAAGTTTTTTCTTAATTTAACAGATGTTTCATTTTGTGTGAGCGTTAATCATTGAGAAAAGGTATTTTATCATTTCAAAACCAAATTTTGACAGGTACATGGGGCCATTACTAACAGTTATTGAAACACTATCTGCTAATTCATCTATATACAAAATGAACAGTTATTACAGTGGTTAAAAATTTATATTAATAGGCTTTTAAATGATTTTAAAAAGATTATAGTATAAAAAAATCTTATTAAATACAGTACTGTCCAAAAGTTTGTGAACACATGGAATATTAAGCTTAATGTATGCAGATTTGCAGTTGTTAACGATTGAACATTTGTTCCTGTGTTCCACATGAATAAGATACAGTCAAACCCTGTGAACGGAGACCACTGCCTAGATTCTTGAGCAGAGAAGAAGCAGTCTTTATTCACAGGTGGTTTTCATTCACAGGCGTTGCTACTATGAAAAGTGAGAGCTCATTCCCTGCTGCTTAATTATTCACAGGGTGGTCTTTATTCATGGGTTGTCTTTATTCACAGGGTGGTCTTTATTCATGGGTTGTCTTTTACACCATTTCCTACTATAATAGTAATATAATATCCAATGTCGAAGCAACTTCACAAAAATAGATTTTACACATATAAACATTCCATAACCTGCAAGCATCTGGAATAAATGCATTTTTATATCAAAGCCTTACATGGTAGAACTCAGCTGAATGGTACATAGTTACAGTGAACTCAGTGCAAAAATCCTTCACATATGGTCCAGACTACATCAAATTGTTAGCTTAAAACATTTTTTTTTAAGTAGCAAATTTCCAAAAATCTGACAGCCAAGTGGCCTGTTAATACAAAGAAAATATATAGCACTCCTATGTCACCACAAGCAAATGCATAATCTTTCACAAGGTTTAAAACTTTTAGGCAGTACTGTACCTACATAAATCATTGCAAATTTTGCATGCTTATGTAATTAGGCATTTGGTAGCCTGCTGCCCTAGTGCACAAACTAGAAAAAACTTCTCAACAATACTGTCTGGGGTAATATATCAGTATAAAAACCTGATCTGGCGATAAATTACAATTATAAATGTGAATCAGTTTACAGTCAGGCAAAATGACTGTTACCAGTAAAACAGGCTGGTACATACAGACAAATAAAACTGTCTTAGAATTTGCTACACTTACTTTTCACTTACAATTTGCAAGAAGCAGTTCACTTGAATAGTCTGTAATCAAAATTTATTTACATTATTTTTGTTGCTGGTATAAAAATAGGTGAAATCTCACCTGCATAAAAACGTAATTTCTGGCATTTGTGCAAATTTCTGTTCACTAAAAGGTTATTCAAAATGTTTCCAATCAAATTACACATGCATGACTTCTTGCAAGTCAAAATTTCAATGTTATTAATTTCATTTAATAAACTTGTTAACAATTTTGCCTTGAATTTATGTCTAAAAGTACATTACTTCATAGGGGGTTGTTATACAAATACATAAATACAAATCCTTTCCTAAATATAATGCCTGTTTAATAAACGGGTGCATCTGCGTAATTTTGCTACTACATAAATAAATAACTGCTGCATGATGGGAAAATTATCTCATCACAAGAGTCTATTGACACTAAATAGTACTTCAACACTTAATTGCAACTGTTCAAGTAATTTTAATCATGAACAGGTTTATTTTAAGACATAATTTCCCAAGAATGTCGAAGATTTGACTGATACCAATTTTCTATGGAAAAAAAAAGCCAATAGAAAAAAAAAAGGCAGTATAACAAGCTAAAACATTGGAATTAAATGTTGAAGTAGATCAAGTACTCTGTGGTGTGCTATGTCTGTCTTCATGTCCCTTACAGCACAACGTGACTTATCAGCACTGTCGACACATTGCCCTGTAAGGCACACAGAAGCAAAACATGTTCAAGTAGAACCAGAACTCTGATTAACATTTTATAGTTAATTCGCCAGATTTCCATACAAGATTATTAGCTTTTTTTGGGCGGGCGACCTTTCACTCAAAATTCTTCTGCTCTCATCCAGCGTATTTCTGTCATTATTATATTGATACATTTGAAGATAAACAAAAGTGTGTCTGCTGAAGTATATTTCTTTTGAAGACAAGCTGTATATGCTTAATTTTGATAAACTATCATTATGTTCTGTTCTTGTCTATAATTCTGTTGTTTATGAACATACAGCTAGAAGACAGGGTTTCATGTTTTGACCAATTACTATAAAAGACAATGACATGAAATACATTCTCCAGTTAACTAAAAGCTGCAATTATGTGCATTTAAATATGACAGATAAGAAACAGAGAATTTTCAAAGTTGCATCTCTCATCTCTCATCTTTCCTATCACTTTAATCCTATTTAAAGACAATTTCTGTGTTTCAGTTTCACAGATTGTGTGCAATAAGTCATTAGATTTTTTATGCCTTGAAATTCTCAGACAACACAATTAACTACATTGTAGCTTCAGATACACATACTTGTATAGAAATCTATTTTCTCTCACTTAAATTAAAGAATTCTTCAGAATTTCACACAAATATGAGAGAAAAAAGCCCAAGCACTTTGCTTTGTCAAAATATTCAGAAACGCAATGCAAAGTGGAAGCTTTTCTTGTAAATTATTAGAAAAAAAACAGCTCAATAAAATACTGTGTGTGTATTCTGAGGACTGGCGCCTAATATTCAAAGTTCCGGAAACAAAAATGTCTTTTGCCGAGATTATCTAAAAGCCATGCAGCAAGCTGGTACAAAAAAGGCAATGACAATTTTGTATGCATCAATCATTTGTCACATGATGTGGAGAAAATAAAAGTTCTACAATTATCAACTTTCTGTCAACTGTGAAGAAATATACATTTATGCATATTAATTTCTATTTTTTAATCATTTTAACAGGTCTTCAGCAATTCCATTAGAAGTTATTTCTGTACAATGAACTGTTGGTAACGGGATGTATTCAACAATCGTAACTGGAAGTTAATGGAACGTTTCTGTGATGGCTTCCTGACGTTCCCTGTTCTCGGCAGACTGTGTATCATTATACGACTGAGAGTAATTATTCCTGCACGCTATCTGGTTACTGAATATGGGACAGTCCAATGATGCGTAATTGACATGTTACATCACAGCTCAACAACTTGTACATTATACACAATTACACATATAGCACATTTTGTGGTCCGTTCAAATCTTCCGACTATGTGACAGCTGGACATGGACAAATATCTGATCCAAGATCTTATGACATCTTGGATTTTTGTCCTGCCTAGAACAACCTGACCACTGGTGCACTGAAATAGAAAGAAAAGACAACCATATAATTATATACAACACAAAACAATCACTTGTAACCAATTACTTTGTATGCTTTTGAGTCTGTTACATCCATTTTCAACTTATTCATTACCCTTCTTATTTCTGTAAGTGCCCAGTAATGTAATAATAATCTTGTCAATTTTCTTAAACATCTGTACAATAAATGACTAAAATAGGCTCATGCAAGTTTTTTAACAAACCATGCAGATGGTGTTGTATGATGCTCTGGGAAAAGCAACCTCTCTGATCTGGACTCAAAGTGACCTAAAATACTACCCTTGGTGGGTACTTGTGTATGCCACCCTGTTGATATAACTGACTTACTTGTCAAACTGATACAGGACTTGACAAATGAAAGACCATTTCCCCACCCCCATATCCTCCTCCCCCACAGGACTAGATCTACTTTAGAACTACAGTACTTCTTAACTGAACTTTATCAAGTACCATGCTGCATTTCATATATCATGCAATACTTGTACCCACATTTTAGTTTTAAGTAATCACATCTTAGGCATAACACCACAGTTATGTCAATCTGACTTTACAAGTGTATGAAAACAAGACTGTGAAAGCAATGGATTAGTGAACATATCATTTGTGTAATGTTAAGCAAACTACATTGCTCAGTTGCTAAATCCTTCTTGACATGTTCAAAATTTCTCAACAAGATTTGCGAGGTTTCTAACAAGACATTAGAGAACTATTTTAAGCTAAAGCAATCAATATTGCTGATCTAAATTGGTATTTTAAGTTGTCTATAAAGTAGGCACACCATTAATTAACAGTTAACCAGGATAGAATATTTAAGTTCATAGACAATACAGTAAACTCAATATACAACAAACTCCTCTTGGAACAATTTAAATTTGTTGCTTATATCCAGAGTATGTTATATCCATAAAGGATTTTCATAAAAAATATAGAAGTGAAAACATTCTGGCATAGGTAATTTGTTCCTTATATCCGGAATATCGTTATATCCGGGGTCGTTATACACAGAGTGTACTGTATGTTTTACACACCATGAAGTGGTAACAGACTAGCAGTCCAGACAAATTTAAAATAACACAATGTATAATGATACTCAGAAACAGAGATGTCGTGTAACACTGTTCCCTAAGCAACTAGAACTATCACTTTCTTTCATTCCAATCTATAAAGGTTAAAATATTGGGAAGCTTAACATCCAACATAATGGGGTCAAACACTGTGTCTATATAACATTTAGATGACAATCAAATTAAGCTAAAAATATTAAGTCAGCTTTTGTTCTAATGCATTTTTGGTTCAAAGAAAACAATCCTTAAATGCTAGCTTCTAAGACTGACCTGTAGCCATTTTATTTCTGTTGTCAAGAATTCAGTCAAATTCAATTTAATCTCCTAAAAATACAAGATGAAAAATATATTCATCTATTTTACAGTCTAACCTTTTTTAAACTAATAACTTAACTTGTTTAAGAGAGGCCATAATGAAGTCCCATACCTCGGCTTCTCTCTTTACTGTCATCTAAAGTTATCTTTGTTCATATTTCAATCAAATTTGTAATATTCAATTAACTAACCAGTACGTAACTGTCACTAACACGTAATAATTAGCTTGTGACAAGTGTGGTAAATTAAGATTTTTACTGCTGATTATTCTGAAACATTAAGGAAAATAATGAAGCCGATGACTCAAGTTATATCTTCCGAATATGCAAAATAGCAAATACACTCAAATTTTTATTACCTGGTAAATGTTATGACTCAAGGTAGCGTTTTTTTCCCCATCCATTGCAAGACTTTAATGACTTAATCAAGTTACTTGTTCACCACTTAATTTGTTAAGTTTTTACTAAACTAACTCATGTTAAACTACTTTATGTGTGTGCCTTTTTAAAAAAATCTTCTGTTCCTTAATTTATGTTTTCCTAACTGTAATTGGAAACACTAAGGATCAAATGGACACACCCTTGGTCATGTATGCCAAAGTTCCTAGACATAACTCTGCATCTGGGCTTTTAAGGACACCACACATTCTTGCAAATCGAAAATGGTTTTGAAAGGTTTGATTAGAGTACACCTAGTACTTGGAAGACTTCACCTGAATGCACTTGAACTTAATTTATACAAGTTAGACTTCATTAACAAATGACTTTATGATCTGAATTGTTTGTTTTCTTTGAACCCTTTTACAATCTAACATATTGACAACATAGACTTGCCTGTCCTTACAGAGGTGTTTCCTTTTTCAGCGGAAGACCGTTGGGTCTGACGGCAGCTGGTTTATTGCCGTTCTGCCCATTCTGCACAGGTGACACATGCCCATTCTGCACAGGTGTGTGATCAGTGTTTCCATTTGTCACAGAATTTTGACCATTTTCTTGATGCACCAATTTTTTAATAGAGTTAATTCCCTTGGCTTTGTAAGTAGGGTTTGTAACAATTCCATTACGTTTGCGACGTGTTTCCGGTGATCTCATTTCTAATGCACTTTGTCCCATAAATGGTTTTGCTGCCTGCTCAGGTGTCTTTTTTCTTTGCTGTTCTAACAACTGTATACTACTTTTTAAACTGATATTCGGATGACAGGGGTTGATTCTCCAGACTTCATCGTCGCTTATTTCTGCATTATAGGGATTCATGGTGATATTTATTGTTGCCGATGACAACTTATCCGTATTTAGACTAGAATATTTTCCAGGTTGTTTGGAATTGTTTTTTCCAGAACTACCACGAGAGCTTTTACTTTGATTGTCTGCTCCTGAATTCAAAACAGTCTGACCGACAGCTGGTGAGCTGGTTGGCGACTGAACCGGACTTTGCGGTTCACTAACTGGGGATAGAATTCTACTGATTGGACGTGAACGATTTCTTGTCATTGAACACTGTTGAAGTTGTTGGGTAAATGTTAGACAGTCACTCTCGGTGGGATGAGTCTGTGAGGAACTCATCGCACTTCCTAGTGAGCTCTGATTGGTTGAGCTTGTCAGATAGCTAGATTTTGAGGAATTATTGGATAGGACTGATTTTCGCCGATCGAAAGTTGAATCGGGCGATTCTGAAGGTGAGCTTGTTACATGCACACCATTCATCACTGCTGGTGTACCAGACGAAATTGTCACACTTGAATTGACAGTTAATATTGCAGTTCCCGACCCTGGAGTGTTTGACAGGTGAGCGGAAGGTTTTGTGTCATTACTAGCACTTGATGCAGAAGATGAACTACGACTTTTAGGTCCTGTAGGAATCGAGGCACCGTATTCCTCTAATAATTTTATCACATTAAGATGTCCGCTTTTTAAAGCCACTTTGATTGGAGTTCGTCCAAACTGATCTGCGTGGTTTGGATTTGCTCGAAACTGTAACAGAACTCGGACAACATCATCATGTCCTTCCTGAGCTGCTATACACAAAGCTGTGGCACCCTGGTTACAGGCATGATCCACAGTGGCACCTTTCTCTAATAAATATTGCACAACCCTGTCATGACCTTGCCATGCAGCAGACTGCAGGGCAGTTCTATTGTCATTATCAACAGCATCTACAGAAGCATTGTGCTGACATAGCACTTCTACAATTTCAAAATGTCCCTGCCACGCTGCAACATGCAGGGCAGCCCGTCCTTCATGATCAACAAGATCTACCTTTGCACCTTTCTCCAACAACAATCTGCCAATTACAGACTTGTTTTCTAAAGCTAACACATACAGCGTTGAACGTCCATCGGGATCACGGTAATCAATGTCTGTTCCAACACTGTGTAAATATTCCACACAATCCTTATGACCTTCTATTGCAGCAGCCCTTAAAGCCGTCTTCCCGTCATGTGACCTTTTGTCAACCAATGATCCATTCTCCACCAGTATTTGCACAACCGACAAATGTCCTTCTTGTGCAGCCAAATGCAATGGGACACGTCCATCATTATCCACCTCACTGACCTTGGCTAGATGTTCAATCAATGCTAGAGTAACCTGAAAATACAACAAACAAAGATTAATGCCAACCCAGACAATGTCTAAGCAGCTCACTATAGCAGTGTATGTCTAGATTCATCACACTGCGAGATTGTCTTCTACAAGGACAGTCACAGCTCTGAGCCCAAGTACCACCAAGATTAGTGTCCACATAACGTTAGGTTGGAGAGAGAAATTATCTGTTTTGTAATGAAAATATCTGCTCTGTATATGCCATTATAGACTTGGTTTGTCTTTGGGTCAAGATCTAGAACCAGAGACTTCGTGGCTTCCAGAAAAAGGTTCTATGCAAAAGTCCAGTGACTCCAGTATATTTTTTTTAACAATACCTTACAAAAAATGACACAAGACTTTAAAATAATCATGTTAACAAGTCACTAAAAACTTTAAATATACGCAGTAAAAACTAATTATCTAATGGTTCAACAATAATGTTATAGCATTTTATTAGCCATAAATCTAAATGATAACTACATTACTTTAAATGTCTGATAAAATAATGCTGTAGGTCTTTGTTTTATTAACATAATATTCACATTCAAGACGAAATGATTACATAGATAAAAAGAACTAATCATAGAGGTACTATAATTATCATGTCTTATAATGATGACCTTGTTTTTGAAAAGGTCAGATATTCAAAAATGATACATATTCGAGGTCACAGGTCACATTCCTTCTGTTAATCCATGAATTGATCAAAGTCTGTTTTAAGACACAACAACCTTTAATTCATTGTACCTGTCTGGTGTAACTGAATGTAATTGCCTATTTATCATTGAAATGTAATTAACACCTAGTACAACAATACTATACTAATTAGTTTTTGGAAAATGTGCATGCGGAAGGTATAAAATATGATATGAAAATTTTACTTGATACTTGTTACTGAGTATCAACATTCAAAATTTGTGTCCAACTGCAAATCTTCTTTTTTGAAAGGTTCTCATTCTGTCTGCAAAACGAGTTCCTCCAAGAAATCAGAGAGCAAACCATTTGAGAATATCAATTCTCAATTTGTATCATATGTCAAAATACATTAGAGAAACTGGAGCATAATACTCAAGTAACACATGGCCTCATACCTGCATGCATTGAGACAGTCTACAGCAGCCATTACTTATTATTTTGCTGGTAAAACAGGAGGCATTCCTGGTGTAACTGTCACAACTGATTACATCACAAGAAACAGAAACAACATAATTGCCATGAGTAAAACCAATATAGTGTAACCTCTCACTAGCGAACACCCTTTGGGAACACAGAAATGTGTCTGTTGTAGAGAGGTATTGTTCTGGAGATGTTGATTCCTTATATAAAGGATGCAATAGGAATGAACAATGTGCGTCTCTTTAGGGAGGTTGTTACTCCAGGGAGGTTGTTGCATTAGGGAGGTTGTTGCTCTTAGGGAGGTGTCATTCTGGATAGTCAGTCTTTTTATAGCAATAATCAGTTTTTCAGTGAAGCCTAATTAATTCACTTTTAAACATCACAGAAACAAGTGCAGAAGTTAAGAAACTGCATCAAATTTAATTGCTGCTGAATTTAATGCATAAAATTTCATGTGAATGAATAAATCTGTTGAAAATGTGCAAACAGCAGTTAATTTGATCTTCAACTATTTCATTAAAGCAGAGTGGTCCACCCCCACAATTCTGTCTTTAACCATCTAATGCATTTTGCATATACAATTGCCTAACATGCTCATGATAAAACCAACAGTCAATAAATATTGTATTGTACTGCAAACATTATCGGAGAACTGAGTGCCATATCACTGATTAAATTCTCAAACACAGGCATCTAACTGAAACATTTTTTTACAATAAATATTTTTATCAACCATGATTAACCATACAGTAGCATGTTATATTACATGTCAAAAGGGAAAAATCTCAATAAACTGCAGAGATAACTGCTGATTACAATGAATCCTGCATTGGTAGGTAGCCACTTCAGGGACACAAAGGGCAGCTTGCCTTTATTTTGATGAACAATCACATGCCTTCTACTTTATGGAAATAATATACTGTAAAATGTACCATAGGCTTCAAAAATATGTTGATCAAAATCTTTTCCAAAAGTTTGTAAGAAATCCCTTTGTTTTTTTCTAAAACAGACTATCTTTAATCGATAATTTCAATGTCCAAATGCATTTCGGACCTCCACAAATGTTTGGCTACATTTGTAAACCTTATGGACTGAGACTAATCAAGTTTGGAAGAGTTGTAAGATTCTAAAAGTTACAGCAGCTCAGCTCTTTGAAAAACATCGGACATTTTACTTGTGCATTAATTAGGGCTGTTGACAATGGGATGCTATCAAAATCAATCACATCCTCAGAAAAAAATGCCCCAACAAAATGCAATTCCATGTGGCAAATATTTACAATTTCTGTTGCAACCACTGTACATTGTTCCGTTACCAAGCACTGAGAATTTCCTGTGCATGCACTTCCGACTCGTGTAAACACAGCTATCTACTGTAAATACAGTCTCAATAGACAGTCGGAATCTATAAGCCATCAATATAACTGAAGGTCTCCTATAATACGACACTTCAATGACAGCAACATTGAGGACAGAAAATATCTTTATATTATTTACAAAATGTCATCAGACCCTAAGAAAGTATTCATTTGACATTCTCATAGGGTTCAATGATACACAAGTCATAAACCTATTTTTCCTGAGTCTCATATAATGGCAGATTTCTTATTGTACTGACGCAGACCTTGTACTGTATTTAAGCGCCTACCTTGAAAATCTTCTAAATAGAACTGTCAGTAGGACAGCGCGCACGACTTTTTTCAGTGCTTGCCAAAAAAACAAAATTTTGTCAGTAAAAAACCCCCAAGGATGTGTATAAACAAGGGCCACAAGCAGCATTGAAGTTAATTATGTGCATGACAGTGCCAGTTGAACACAAGACTTTAACTAAGAATTTTTAGGTACAAATAAAGAAACATTTTCACAGGGTTATCTTCTCTTGCTTACAGACGGGTATCATAATTGTACATTAGTATATACAGAGTCCCTGCATTGGTAAATGATTGACAGCCAGGATGGTCAGTGTCAGTCACGGCTACGCATTTTACAGAATTAAATGTAACATTGTAGTCTTTTCTCAATTTCAGAATTTACTCTTAATATTTTCATTGCATTTGTTTCATCTTTTTCTTTTTTTTTTTACTCTGCAAATTTTAACCGAGGTATAGCTGCCTCAGTGTAGATAATGGCACTGACAGTGCTCTTAGCCGCCACTCTTTTCTACGGCTTTTGTATAGTTGCACACCTTAAATTCCAATACATGTGATTTCATCTACATTTGTAAATTTTCGCCTGTTTTCTGTAGAGCTTTGGCTTTTAAGAAGTTAAAAGATTGCATGGGTAAACTTTAAATTGGGAAATTGAATCCCAATGAAAGCTGTGATTGGCATTTCTAACAGCACTAAATTAATTGGTTTACAAAATAAAAATTTTAACAGATTCACATCGAAATAGGCTCCAGTAAAACAGTGATGTCAACTCAGAACTGAACCGGTGCCGCAACAAAATTCCCTGCAAGACTGAACAACTTCCTCACGTAAGTTTCAGAGGTGCCGGGCAGAAATAATCCTAAGACCATCAATGTAGGACATGAGCTAATTGTTTTATATGACATATGTTTGATTAGAAATTAATAACTCTAAAGTATAATAATTAACCTAAATTTACCAACCTTGACTTTGTAAGTGCTCATTACTGAAACTACTCTATAGAAGAAACATAAAAGCCAAAAAGTCAACATTTATGAGCAAAACATTTGCTCAGCATAAGTGGGACATTGTCAAGAAAACTGAAGAAAAACCATGTGCACCACTACTCGGCAATCCATCTAAAGTTTTTGTTACAATATGAAACTATGATCTACATTATTCTTAACTTGATATGTTGAAGATAATTTGCAGGTCAAGGAAAGCAGATCAATTTCAAATTATGATATAGCATTGTTGCTAATTAATATGTAACATTTACCTAATGTTACAGTTACGTTGCAGAAGTTCGTAACTCATCTAAAAATGTTCCCGATTGTATAACATATATTAGATTTTCTTGCATTAAAAAGCAACTTAAAGTTGTTAAATGAATGATAAATAGCATATTAGAAGCATATAACAGCACAATGGTAGCTGTGGTGACAGTTGAACCCAATTATAAAGATGATGAATTAGCATTTTAAGATGATAGCATATCAAATCACATTTAGTTTTATCACCAGGACCAATTGCCTTAATTATAACCTTAAACTCCCCTATTAAGGATAATAACACTGATGTAAATAAATATTAAGTATATACTTACATCCTTTATTTTAAATTACTATAGATTAGGGACAATTTGTAACTTTATTAACAATAATAACTGCATGCAACTGTGACAAACTGTAACCCAGTTCTATTACACTTCCTTTAACGAAATTTCTTCATCTTTCTTCTGACATAAGTTATATAATTCTATGTTACAATTTTAGTCTATGGCATTTTTTCAACAGCAGCAATATTATGTGTCATTATGGTATTTGGCAGAAATATGTGGCATGTACTGCATGCTAACATTTATAGGTTGGATTATTCCTAAAAAACCAGATGCTCTGCAACTTAATAGTATCTATGTTGAAACATTTTAAATGGTCACATAAAGAATTTATAATGGAGGTGCATTATACTCACACTTATGTTAGTACAATACAGTTCATTTACGATAATGTGACAGTTCTCTAAGAGTTTATGTTACATAATTATATCTACATTGTATTCGGTCGCCGTCACAATATCCTAAACAAACTGTAACTGTAACAGACACTGAAGCAAACTTGAAACACAAAAAATCTCCGAAATTCAATAAAGCTTTAAGGTCTAGTCTGTCAGTATGCAATTATCCAACTTAATTAAAGAGGTTTAGCTTGGAGACAAACGACAGACCAATATCTCATTTCCCAGACAAAGATGGACTAAATAGCAACAAAAAATTTTCTGATAAAGGTCTTGCAGCTTCAAGAGAAGCAAACAAATTTCAGATCAGTTTTCCTTGGGGGGCTTTGCACAAAACAATCCATCATCATATTCTGAGGTCTGTGACAATGAATTGGTGTGTGTTTAAGAGCATTTCATAAATTCACTGTAGTTTGTCTCAATACTTTGATCTTTGAGATAAATCAAAACTTGAAAAAATGGAATATACTAAAGCTACACTGGTACAAAAACTTACTCTTGGTGCAAATTTTTCAAATAATTTATCATTTAAATCTATTCATGAATAAATCAATACAATATCCTAGAAAATCTCAGTACACTCAAAGGTCAAGGATTGTTGTCAGTAATTAAGGGGAAACCTTTTTTTAATTGCAACATCCCTTTGACCTTGACCCCAAAAATCAACAACTTTTCATAAACTATAAACCTAGCAAGTTTATCAACCTTTGGTCAAAGCATAGAAAAGTGATTGAACTGAAACACTTTTACATGCAAGGTCAATTTGACCTTGACCTTTGACCCAGTGACAGAGAAATCCATAGGGGTTATCTACTTTTCATAAGCTTTACTCCTAGCATTATAAAGTTACAGAACTAAAAGGGTTTAAAATGCAAGGTCACTATGACCTTGATCTTTGACCCAGTGACTTGAAAATTAATCTAGCTACTGCTCATGACCTTAGTAAAATCTCTACCAAATTTGAGACCTATGGGCTTAGAGCCTTCTTACGTTATTGAGTGGAAACCTAACAACCGACAGACATTTATCAACCAAGCGACAGGTGCAATTTAGCCATATAACTTGTACTTCGAAGTAAAGCATAATTATAACACTGACTAGAAATTTTCATGTTTGGGTACAAAAATGTGACCTCCAGAGTTTTTACAATTAAGGTTTTCCAAATGAATTTGACCAGGTGACTGAGCTTTTTACCCTGAGTGTCCCATTTTACATTCAACCTTGGGACCTGTGCTTGGACACAAGTTTTGACAAATTTCTTGATAAATGGATAAAATTCATTAAATATGGTGTTCACTAGTTGGTGAACAAGATCAGATTGTTGGAAGTAGACTTGACGGACATCTGAGGCAACCAAATATTGTGCTAAAAACATCAAGAATCTATGAAAGTTTTGATAATGAATTGCTTCAAGAAGCCCACAGAAAAGGTTAAATACGGTATATGATTTAATTTGTCTCATAGAAAATCAGCAATTTCCTTTTCTAACAATGTTACTGAAGTAATTTCCTAGAACCTTTTCCCACAGAAAACTGAGGCAATCTCCTTACAGTTAATCAATCCTGCCTGCAAACAAAATTAAAATCTTCTGTCCTGTTTAAACATCACAGTGGCCACCCAATAACTATAAAACATCTCAGAAAGCTGCCCATCCTTTAAAGCAAAAAAAAAAGTTCCAGGCAAGACATAAAGTGTACATTGCAAACTAACAGAAATAGACACTGCTCCAGTCTTTCAAAGACAAACAATAAAGCATGGTTAATTGAATGCCTGATGCCTAATAGAACAATGGAACAAACATCTGCCGTCAGATTCTCTTTTTCTTTCCATAATTTCTTCCTAAATTCTACAGAATCAAATGACTTCCTTTCTTTTTGTGATAACTAACTCATTTTTTGCCTCTGCTTGTAATAAATGAAGTCTGGGAACATTTTAATTTAACTCTCCCTGCACATGGCAATAACTTATAATTGATCACAAATAATCTGCAAGTGTGTCCGTCCCTCTTCCTCAATGGGATACAACAAGACATTTCTCAGAATTAATTGATAGCCTGTTAAACTGTTCCTAATGAAAAGATGAAAGCTGATGTGCTCCTTTCCATGCTCCTTAAAGTATTTTAATACAATTTAGTGGCTTAGAACCTTTAGAAGGCATCAGAAAACGACCTTGAGCGTATTTTTTATTGCCCGCACACATCATTTCTTGTACATTAATTCCCATCCTTGATGCATTTAAAGCATTTTGTGCATTTTGAGTCTTGGCTGCATTATGTCTGAACTCCGTACATATTTTCGGCACCATACACATTAATCTTCAATCCTACACATTTTATAATATGCAAATTTCAAGAACAAGATTCAAGTCTAATGTAATGAATTACCGAGGAGGGAACCATTCAAACTGACTGGTTCTCTTCTGGTGAGACTATGCCAATGTTTTATCTTTTAAATTATATAGCCTTGTGACATGACAGAATGAAACATTTACTCTTATTAATATTATGAACAGCTAGAGCAGCTGCATGCTGTTTTCTGTTAACTCTAAAGCTACTGTTGATGTAATTTCTTTATGTACAATGGTTGTGGTCTGACCTCTTTCTAGGAAATGCTTCTTTATTTTACTAAGTATCAAAAAAATACTGCGCTGCATGGACTTTGATTAAATAAATTGCAACATTAGGAACATTTTTTTCTAGACATATAACAGTCACTTTCATCGGCAATAAGACATCTAGCGCTTTCTTCGTATTTGTCTATAAGTATATCACATGTAAATCTTTAGCTAAAACTGCAATCAACAATTTATAGCCTCTACTAAAATGTGTAAATATCCAAATGAAGAGAAGCTTACCACAATAAACAGTAATAAGACAAATTTGTTGAATTAATTCTATTAGAAACTGGTATCACCAGTATTATTAATTAAGGTGCAGATTCCAACTGTCAACTTGTGATACTACGTTTTATTATAAGCCTTAAAATTTTGGAGGCCCTAAATTTTGTTTTACAGCATTTAAACTGTTCAATCCAAACTCCTTGGGATCATTTAAATTTGTTCCTTATATCCGGAGTTAATGTTATATCCATATAACATTTTCATATAATTTTAAAATACAGAAGAAAAAAAATTGGGCAGATTTTATCTGGAGTTTTGCTATATGCGGAGTTGTTATATAATTATGCAGTCTACTCATGTATAATCATGAACTCAAACTTAAACTCTGAAAGTAATGATTTTTATCTGAGAAAATCTGCTTTCGTTTGCACAATTTTATGGCACAAGTTATAGTCAGCATTATTACACATGTTTCCAGACAAAACTGCAAAGAGAAAGTCTGTTTCTGACAGTGTCTTCTAACACATGACTATAAATGTTTATGTCTATTTATCCAGTCTAAAACACTTACAGATAAATTCATTTATACTTCAAAAGCAATATATTGTTTTACTAAATTACAATGTCACAACCTTTCACTTAATTCATGCAACAGAACAAGCATAACATTGTTATTAAATTATCCTGTTTTATCTACTTGAAAAAATATCTAAAATTAGATTATATACTAATAATCATAATAGTTTATGATCATAATGCTCAGTTTACTCCGAGTTATGTGTTCTGTTCTTGCAATTAGAGATAATATGAGAACTATTTTCTACACCTGCAGTTTGTGCAACTTTATAGTGTGAAACCATTACCGAGTGCATTTTGCACTGAAGCTATAAAGAAAGAAACTCATCCCATTTCCATATATCATCAGAGCTGATACCAGTACAACACATCCTCCAGCAGTAACAATCACACTGTGCATGTTTGGCATCCAAACCAACTCCACAGGACATGCCATTTTTCATTCAGCATTTGTTTCCAGACGGGGCAGAGGAGTTGGAGGAACTAAGGGTTGAGTGCTGTACGCATGCGTAGATCTACGTGATTGCAACATGTCTCTTAGATCATAATCCACGTTTATAATTTAATATTGTAAATTTCAAGAATACAATACACTCACTGAGATCTAACAGGCATACATTTCAGATTTCTTTCATTTGTGTGCTCTTCAGTGAAATATTAAGTCACATGGTTAAATAGCCAACAGTTACAGACTATGACCAGGCTGATTATATGGTCTACATAAACCATGGTCTACACTGGTCATACAGACAGAAATAGACTTGTTCAAAAGAACAGTCAGTGTAAGACAGTCATCATGGAGGAAAATGAAAGCAGCCTAAATTATTATCAAAAGCAGGTGCATGACTGTTAAACTGATGTAATTTTAATTAAGAAATTGAAGCATTCCGCGGAGGTGATGTGCCTGACGGAATAAATTCACGAGGGCAAAGCCCAAGTGAATTATTACACAGGCATATTACCGATGGGAAATGCTTCAATTTTGATAAAGCACTCCAAGACATAGATTATTTCGATTCTTACAAGCTGAATTTTTGAAAACTATCGTAACTACTACGGACCTTTTTTTCAGCACGACGGTAATGTGTAAAATAGAGCATAAATAGTGGCTGTTTGAATACACTCCCCTATTTGGGCAGCTATTCAAGATATCATACATAACTGTATTATACATACTTATTTTAGTTTAATCATCTAATAAATAAAATATAAAAAGTACCTGTCTGTGACATTATGCAGAAGACGTCAGATTCAGAACAAAGCAGACAATCGATTTAAATGCATACCGTTAATAAACTGTATAACGTTGTAACGATGGAGTAATGACGTCAGTGTGATGACATAAACGTTTTCATTCATTGTTTTGTCTCCCGGAATCAAAACATCGTATGACTGTTAATGCTGAATGCCTTGGTCTTTTTAAAGGAAAACAAGGTGAGTGTATTCTGAGGCTGACTTGGCGCAATCAAAAATAATATTTATGTTCTTAAACACAACTTTTTCATGCGACTGATGTATTTATACAGATATTATTTCTGTTTCTATATTTTATTTTCTGCACGGGAGTAAATAAGACAAGAGCTGTCCCTCAAAAGTGACAAATGCCCCCAAAAGAGGTGCCTCACAGTCAGTGTCCTCTCCATGTGCTCAATAAATGTGCTATGTAATTTTAAAATCCTTCAATGCATGACAGAGTAACCATGCATACAGTTTTCAATTACTTTAAACACTTTTTGTGACCTTGACCTTTGAGCTACGGACTTGGGTCTTGCACACGACACCTCCGCTTGATGTGCTAGACATTTGTGCCAAGTTATTTTAAAATCCTTCAAAGCACGATAAATTATAGTCCGGACACAAATGTATGCATATATACAGGATTCCATTACCTATAAACTCTAAGTGTGACCTTGACCTTTGTGGTAGGGATGTGGGTCTTGCACGCGACACATCATCTTGATGTGCTAGACTTTGTGCCAAATTATTTTAAAATCCTTCAATGCATGACAAAGTTACAGTCCGGACTGAATGTGTGCATATATGCAATATAGAGGAATCCTTTCCTTCAAACTCTAAGTGTGACCTTGACCTTTGAGGCAGGGACAGGGGCTT
>JAFMSR010000008.1:11147898-11250398 GCA_022818135.1 Saxidomus purpurata
ACAAGTTCTTACAACTTATATTAATCGCTCTCGAGACTCATTCAAGATGGAATCAACCTCGAAGAGAGAGAGGCAATGTGGAATGATTTGAGTCTTGCCCAAGGACTCTACCGACATGGCTATGGTAGGGGTCGAACCCGGAACTCTTCAATCTTAAGGCGAACGCGCTACCACTGCGCAACGGCGGCTCCACAGCTCAGTTCAGGTGCAGACTAAAGCCCAACATAAGCGTGTTTTGTTTTTCTGTTTTCTGCTAGTCAGTGTGCATGGTTTTATTTATATCGGTCGCATCCATGTACATGTTAATAGTTATAATTCATGCATTTCATAAATTAAAGACATGCAATAACATGAAAAAAAATACATGACCATAATGCAAGATTTATTAGATTTATCTAAGATCCCCATTACATGTTATTATAGATCTATTAACCATAAATATCCTGTCATAGCACAATAGTATACAAAGCGGGTGCAAATATGCTTTGATAAAAAAGGGAAAAAATAGTAAATAACATGGAACTTGGGACAAGTGGCTGTGGTTAAATGTATTATGGCGTACTTTAAAAACACATGTATAATTTGTAGTATGCAAAATGTACACGATAATTATGTTGAATGTTTATTTATTTTAGGAGTGCGCGTTTTTCGGCTTTTAAGCCTGATAAAACAATATGTATCTAATACATAGCGGGTAAGATCAGGCAACAATTATGAAATGTAACTCCCATATCATTAGGTACACCATATCACCTGCTATAGTGGAAAAATTACTTATCTTTGCCAGACTACACTGTTCACTTCCCAGGACATCAATATTTGAATATGGCGGACATACCCGGACAAATAGCGACGATTTATTGCCCTTTATGATTCATTATACTACTCTAGATATGGTTTATGGGGTTTTAAAAGGGACATGGATCTCCGATAAGGGCCTCTTAGAGAACTTGGTCAACACAGGCGATAAGGCATAAGAGTCTATCCTAAGAAACAAAACACGGCGAGGATTTTTAGTCAAATATTGTATAATTATGTAAATTCATTTATCTCTAATGTACGCAAAACCCTAGAGATTAACGAAATACTTGTTACAAGAAAAGAAACAACTTGAAAGACTGATATTTATTACGAAATATTTTACTTTAAACACAGAAAATAGAAAACACATAATTATTCCCATCAGTACGACAGGGCGGTTGACACAAATAATTTCACATTTCCACATTGCCTCTCTCTCTTTGAGACTGATATGCATCTAGAAAGAATCTCGAGAGCAGTTAATCTACGATGTAAGAACTTGTTTCGCAATCATAAACAAATTAGTTTAAAATTAGAACAATAAAAAATACCTACAGGTTGAAAACTATTTCCTGTGTAAGCTACTGCAACAAAGATTCCCCCAAGTAAATACCGATTTTGCGGCCTAGGGCTGACTATTGCGTATGGATGGAAGATTGTGATGGAAATATTTGGTAGTTAGGTTAAGATGTCATATAGATAAAGTGGAATAGCCTCAGTAACAGTTTTGGAAGGGAAACAGAATGTTTGAAAATTATTTTAGCATAGCATGGAACTTTTACTTTTTCCTCCATTTTTCAGGATAGCTTGCTTTGTTTTAAACATTATTTTATTGATAAAATAACAGCATAAAGGATAAGCTTATTTATAAATTATCTCCTTATGGTATCATTTTCATTATAAAAGATGGTAACAAATAAAAAAGTAAACTTGCAGTTTATTCATTTTGAGGGATTTGCTTGAGACACAAGTAATCATGCTAAAGTTAGGTTGGTAGAGAATGAGAGCTTTGAGACCTGTTAGGAATAGCTTGCTTTCTACCATAATATTATGTTCACACACAAAAATGTAACATTTTTAGGACACAACTTATTTCAAATTGGGCAATGCTTTTGTTGCTGGCGATATAAAGAAAATTAGTCAGTATATGAATAAACTTTCACAAATTCATTTATTTATTTAACTATTTATTTATTTTATTTTTGTAATAGTTAGCATAAAAATGCAATTTGTTGTTTTAGTGGATACGGAATATCGTATAACTCAACTCAAAGTGATACGTTTATCACATTTCCTTTCGCGCTTCGCGCTCGTGAAAATATTAAAAAAAACACTTTTGGTTTAAAGATATTCTATATTCACTCAAAACAAACACCTGCCAATACATAATTTATCTTTTTTCTGCCATTTTGTATTATCTTTATACATGTAGTCCTTGTTTGTTCTGTCTTTTTATTATTCCAAATCTGACAATAGTCCGATCGATGCTAACCAGTTTTCTGCATATTTTGAAAATATTTTGAATAAATCTACACAAGAGAATTTTTCAGGGACTGATGGATTTTTTGCCTGATAAATATCAACATATTGATATAGAATATCTAAATAAGCCGTTCGATCAAAATGAGATAGAAAAGTGCATCTCTTCTTTATCTAGGTTGTGATTTGTTAAAAAAGTATGTATATGGCATAGTATACATTTTGTGCTCCTTCAAAATATCATATATAGCATGCCATTACATTCTATATTATGGTATAACCAGCTAATCATTTACTGACACAAGAAATAATAATAATAATAATAATAATAATAATAATAATAATAATTATAACAATAAAATTAAAATTAATAATAATAATAATAATAATAATAATAATAATGGAAGAAGAAGAAGAAAGGACAGATTACAAGAAGTTTTGGAGGTCTGTGAATCCGTTAATTAAGAATGTTACATCATTTCATCGTAGGCAATAAATAAATAAATAAATAAATAAATAAAATGTATGACGAAAACATACATTTTCTTTTCCTCCGGCTTTGTAATAGCGAACAGTCATGTGTGCACATGTTTTGTGTCACGTACGAACATTTCAGACACGAAGTCGGAAAGTCTAAGCTGGTGACCGAGTTCTAAAGACAAACTTTTTATGCTTCTTTTGGAGCTTGGATCTACCATTCTCGGTACCCAGGCTATTCATACAATTCACGAATATATTCCGTAATAGACCGTGAGTTCCGACGATGGGATCTATAAACTGTCATGTACACGTCAAATTGATATTATAACGTTGTCATAATGCATATGCTTAACTGTTTTAACTACATGCGAATTAAAATAAATTATAACAATTTGTTCTCCTATAATACAAAACCAGATGTTATTTTGTGATATGTTATTTCAAAATAGGTATCCATATGTTTCGTCGGTCATTTTTATGCTATTTTAAAGTAAATTAATGTATACCGTCTGGATTAGAGCATCATTATTTTCGTTTTTATAATTTAGTCACTTTTCTCTAAAATATTATTACATGTGAGAGTTTTTGTCATTGTCTTAATAAAAATGAATAATAGCTTGTTCTAAATTTAGGATAGAACCGAGTAGTGAGTTGTGTCGAACAGCTGAGCACGATGGTGTCATGACGGTACAGTAGAACAAATATGTAACATGATTTTGACATGATACTAATTATGTAACATGTTGCAATAATACGTATAATCCATTATATATATGTGTATTTATAAAGTTAACTTCCAAAAACATATTCCAAAGGATAATATTTGCTAGAAACTATATCCGATTAAAACAAGAACACAAAAAATAAAAACAAAAATAAACAGAAATCTAAAGTAAAAATCTCTTTCAAAGCTTTTCTTGAAATGTTATAATGAAACCATACTCCACGCCTTTTATGCAGTATTATTTTATTTAACGACAATAAAATAATGAAAACGGACCCTCAGCGACTTAATAAGGTTATTATAAATTTCGCTCTCCATCATTTCAAAGTATTGCGGGTCTTTAAAACAATTTATGCGTATATGGGTATTTGTAAATTACTACAAATTACAGTAATAAGGTGGACTCAGAGATACATTTTAAACAATTTTCCCTTTGTAGTTTATTAGCACGATAAATCAAACCATTTTAAAACACAAGATCATTTGTTTTTATGGTAGCAATATAAAGTCATATAAATATTTAAACAGAACAAATTTGCCTTTAATGCAATAAGACCAATACCACGACGAATTTAAATATGACCGCTTTGCTATTGCTTGATCAATCGCTGTTACAAGTTACACCTTTTTGTTATAAAACTTGTAACTTTGTGTATTTAATGGTGGTACATGGCTATTGATATATATAATGATGATGATGATGGTGATTAAATAATTTTATGACGCTGTGAACACATTTGTTTCTATATCAAATATTTGTTGCGACTGAGCGGTCTTCGTTTAATTCGATATTTTTTTCTAATTTTGCCAGGTATAACGGTGCCGTTGATTTCAGAATCACTGATTTTCTTACATCTTGTAATAACATTAAAATAATATGCGCTAACATACATTATTATGAAGCCACGCTTAAAGACATTTTGCACATAGCTGTTGAGAGACATTGTGACGTCAATAATGAGCCAAGTCACATGGCCGCCCGCTGGGTACGGAACGATCCCCCGTCGGCATGACATATCAAGTACCAACGAGATGTTCAAAACACTTGAAACCCAGAAATTCTTCCTCGGTAGAACACTTGATGCATCTATTTATTGCCTCTTAAGGCGACCTGACTTACAGTTCTGTTCGGAACTGACTAATTTATGGACGACATAAAATTTATTGGGTTTACACAAGCAATTTTGGTTCGTTTGAGGACCTTACGGTATTTACTTTTGGGTACTTGAAATTAGTATAGAATAAAATGGGACATATGTTGCATGGTAGGGACGAACGCTCGTTATTTAGTGACTGCGCACTTGTTTCAGCCTTCCAGAAACATGGCATAGATGTTAAGACGGAAGTCAAAAACTGGGTATACTATCTTACCAAAGATTTTCACATTGTTGCGGATGTTACGAAGGTTTAAGACAATACTAAAGTACATAAAGCAGGTTTAAATAATATGGACTCTGAAGACATGAACGTACATTTTGTATATTCTTAAAATCATGCATATCCGTTATGTGACTTTTGATAATTATCTGTTCCATTATATACTTTAAAGAACTATATGTATCTTACAACTTATCTGGTGAACCAAGCCGCTTAAAAATCTCCATATAAATACGTTTGATTCATCTTCTGATATAAGTTATATGTGTTGGTTGAGTATCTGCAAGTCTTCGTCCCTAACAAAATACGAAAGGTACACATACGGAATGTCAGTCTACTACAATGTTTCGTAAATTTCGCACGAAAGTCTTATATAAGTATGTTCATAAAAGTTGTAAGGAGTTTGGAACACTTGCACCACTTTACTCCGATTTTGTTTCAGTGGTCTCGTGGTTGTTTATGACTGTACATTGACATCGTTCACGAAAGGTCGCCCTTAACCGCTCAGTAGAACTACTAGTTATCTCTTTTATGGAAAAACTCGATGTTTGTCTGTTTGTTTTCTTTTTTATGCGAGTTTTAATAACTGTCCTGAAACCAGTAAACATGACCACACCTTTCGCGGGCATGGTGACCGTTGTATGGGGAATGCAGCCAAAGTTCATTTAGTTAAATAAAGCAAGCTACAATACCCGTTATTGGCGTTTTTATTTGTTCACCAACGAAGAAACTTAAAACCTATTCAATTCAAAACCAGGAATACCATACACTTACGTATATATAACACAAACATATTTGTTACTATCCTAAATGTTACACTGCTATATAAATGTAACGACAGAAATACGGACACTAAATAAAACAAATTTTATTAAATTTTACACTTTTGGAAATGTAAAAAAAAGCCGCTAAAAGTTATAAAATAGTTTGCGCCATATGTAACTTATATCAATCGTTCTCGAGACTCACTCCAGATGGAATCAGCCTCGAATAAAGAGAGAGGAGGGGGGGGGGGGGCAATATGGAATTATCTGTGGTTTGCCAAAGGACACTACCACTACTTGGGCACTAGTAGGGACCAAACTCGGGACCCTCTGATCTCAACGCGAACGCGCTACCATTGCACCAAGGCAGCTCCACAACACCATTTTAGACAGTAATAAAAGTTACAAAGTTTCAATCACTTTATTAGCTGTAGCAAAATTGAGCCTGACAATCTGCACTTCTGGGGTTCCTACCATAGTACCTGGTCAAATATCATCGAATATGGTAGAGTACTGAAAGAGCCTTTCGAAAAGGATATATCTGTATATGTATCTGTATAAATACCCCGTTAGGTCCTGGTATAACACGACGGAAGAGTGTCTGGTCGCTTAGGCGATGTGAGAGGGCGACTTGACCACGTCACTGCACAGCCACACTCTTGACTAGTCTTCATAATAATTTGCTGATGACGTGATCTTTCAACTGAATTCACGTCTTTTACGAGTATGGATCCCAGACTATCGCGCCATATTCCAACGTAAAACGAACAAGTGATATGTAAACTAGTTTCCTATATTCCAGGGCACAGTTCTTGAAATTATGTTTTAAAAAAACAAAGAGTTGAATTTGCTTTCTTGCAAATGTTGTTGATGTAGGTCGTCCACGTTAAATCTTGGGAAATGGTAAGTCCAAGATATGGATTTGTTTTAAGTTGTTGTAGAATTTTATTGTCTAGTTTATAGAAAACATGCTTAAAGATGGGTAAAATGCAAGGAATGCGTAAAACACAATGAGTGCTTAAAAAGATGTAATAAATAATTTATACTAATTAAGTGATATACAAACGAAAGTAACACTTTAAATTATATTGCCTATACAGTTAATATACATTTCCCATGAATATTTGCTGATTTGTGCTCTGCAATAAATTTTGCTTCTAGCATTCATTTGAAGATGTCCAATGGGTTATATATTGTCGAATTACTTAAACCAAGAAACACAACTGGACTTCTTATTTTTACAGTACAAATACAAGTTACATCCCTTACCACGCGAGTTGCCACTGCTTTGTGGTTTATTCATGCAAAATTGACAAACATTATTGTCAAACTCAAGTTATACACAAAACTCATAAAAGATAAATTCTTCTTGTTCTACACGTTTAATATTTTTCATGACGCACTTATTTTTTCATAACCTAGACTGTTCAAGTGTGCGTTATCTGGATTAAATAGATTCAATAGAACCATGCTGACCCTATATTGCTCATCTGATTCAAACAGAACACCTACAGACTTTCATGCTACCAAGAATACAAGGATTTTTATCTAAAAAAAAAAAAAAAAAAAAAAAAGATTAAGGTATGACTTTTTAAAAAATGCCTTTAGGTAATTAAAAAATGTTTTGGTCTTTTAAAGCCTATCTTTATATAGTTAATAATCTTAAATCACGAGGATTGCCAAGTTAACAAACCACTGAATGCCAGTCTGCATAACACCAATGAATTCAATATTGCACGTTAGTTACTATCATGTATATCTCATCAGTAATCACTTATGGTAAGGATTTTATACGTAAAATAGAATACATTTATATCACAGAAGGTGATGAATACCCCAAGATGCCGCATTGACACAGTTATTCTATCTTTTTTGCTAGCCGCTTTGCCACATTAGAGGAAAAAGAGCATGACATGGAGGTGCTGGACGCTCAGTTGTGGTTGCTTGTCAGAGAATACATAAGAAGTTCCGACTAACTCCGGTAAAATTCATATTCAGGCACAACATGCCGATGATATGCACACATATGCTTGGTACATGTACTAATCACCCCTTTGAAGTTTCATTTATTTTCAGAGAGTGGCTGCTGAGTCCCAAACAAATAACTCAAGGTTGACTACATGTATGAAAAAATCAAAGGGCCATTATTCAATATAAAATTAGCCACGCTTAACACGCCGACAATATGCTCAACTTCACTCCTGTAAATTGTTCATTGAATTCAGGTCAGTGACTGCCAGGAAATTGCCATAACAAACATCTCCAGTTATATGTATGAAATAACTCAATAACAAAAAAACATCCAAGCGCTCACATGCCGTCGATATGCACAACCAGGCTTGTTACTATTCACTATGGTAAAGTTTCATTGAATTCCGTACGTTGGTTGCCGAGAAATAGTCCGGACAATTTTTTTCACAGACAGACGGACGTACTAAAACTGGCAGTTGTGTGGTATTCCTTACTATCTCTATTGTTCTTTTTAGCCTCATAAACCAAAAAAGCCACAAAATCAAAACGGGATGAATGACACCAAAGATAATTTACTGTTACCTATTTTTGTCATAGCCACGTAACTCCCACTTGTTTGGTACGGACTGACGGACAAGCATGATTCTAATATAATCCCCATATAATTCGTATCTGAGGTAAAAAGTCAAGGTTGATAACTCTTGGTTGAATCTAATACTGAGTACTAATATGGGCCTTGTTTAACATAACATGGTTGAAAATCAGCTTAAACATCTTTATCATGCACATTCATGTAAACAAATCACCTGTTTAACATAACTGTTACCTTATAAAACACAGAAAAGATAATTTTTTAATCTTTATTGTATTTATTACTTCTGTATTTTGTTTTCGCAAGTACAAGGTTAAGAAGAATGTGTCCAAAAAGAAAATCACGTTCCAGATTCACATGCAAGATCAGTTAATTGCTTTTTAATTGATTTCAATAATGCAAAACTGTTCACTGTTACAACTCGATGGTTTGAAGCAATGTTTGCCAGCTCGGTCTGGTCAACACCTGGTCCTATGCCGACGGAAATCACCTCCGCCTGTCTGTGTAGAAGTTGTGCCTCGTGCTTGGTTTGGTTCTGGTCGCCTGACCGTCCGTCGGTAATGACAATTACAAATTTGGAGGAGTTAGTTCTGGCGCCATGAGAAGGTAATAGGCTTTGTGTGCGGACAAAGTTGAGAGCACCAGATGTATTGGTTCCTTTGCCCATGTATTGAATACTACGTAAGGCATTCAGAACCTCATGTCTTGAGTGGTACTTGTTGAAGAAGAACTCATTACGAACATCGGAGGAAAAGGTAACCGCACTAAACTGCACGTTTTGGGTACCGATGGAAAACTGAGCAGCAAAATCTGTAGCAAACTCGACCTCTTTCTGGAAGTTTTCGGGACCCTCGCTGTCGGATGAGTCGAGCACGAAAACAATATCAGCAGGCTTAAGGCCACAAGCTAGAAAATAATTAGAAAAGATCTGAATACGTGTGCATTGAATGTGGACAGTCTGTTTGTACTCAAAACAATACATTTTGAAACAGAGCTGGACATTTTAGAGCCTAAATTTAACATAAGTAATTCTTAAAATGTACAAAGCGTCTGTCTGAACAAAAGAATGTACGCAATGTAGCAAAAATCACAAATAATTTTAGTCAATCTGAAGAAAACAAGAAAAGGTCAAAGTACATGTATATGCCAATGCGCCTATGTTTCAATTTCAGATGAACATTCCTGTACATCTTAACTGCACCAACATAACCTTTTAAAATTCGTCAAATATAAAGAAGCAGCTATGCAAGTACATGTAGTATCAATAGCATGTGACTGAAACAGCCAAAATAGCATGTGACTGAAACAGCCAAAATAGCATGTGACTGAAACAGCCAAAAGGGAAACAGAAGAACTAGTTTTGTGTTTTATAAGAACCGCACCTGCTTTGGTTGTGGTCGGCGGTAATGTTGTGGTGGTGGTAGTTGGTGTTGTTGTTGTTGATATTGCCCCTCCGGCTGCAAAAACAGGGAGAGAAAACAATGAAATTTAGAAATCTGAAGTGTGCTACGTATTCTTTCAGTTATCCGCTAAGGTCAACAGTTATGATGATTCTGTGTGAAATTATTAACTAAATAAAATGAAACACATCGGTCTAGTAAACAACCTCAGACATCTTGGTGATGAAAAGAATGCCAAAAGTACAAAACAAGTGCATTACTTTAAAGTTTGCATACATAATGTTAGTTCAAGGCCCAGTGAACGGTTCAGTTGTTCAACCTCCGTTGCCATGAAACATTATAAAGTCAAGGCCAACGGGTATATCTGTGACTTTGGTTAAACAGGATTGGGAAGCCAATTAATGTTTATGCTGTTCAAGTGCTTTGGTAGAATTGATATGCTTTGAAAGGGAACACTGTAATGGAAATGTTAATGATCAGACCTGGGATAAAATTAGCTCTACTGGTGCAAATACAATGTACTTTAAAGTGACATTATGCTCATCTTACTGCACATAGTGTATTTTTGGTGACAGTTTTATAAAAGCAATTTTCGGTAGCTACGCATTTAAATGTGTGAAACTAATGATAATGCCGCATTAATATTTGAAGTTTGTGCTTTAGAAAATAAAGAAATGGACTAATAAAAATAATTCCTTCCTTGGCAGTGATCTCCCTTGTGTAATTAATGTTGCTCGACAGTGGAAGGGAAACAACTCCGACATGCATTTGTTTATTTCTTAAATTGACTCTCCCAGTCAAAATAGGAAAAGTAATATTTGGAAAGTTATTATTTCGTACTGGTACATGAAAAGTTTGTTGTATTGGGTCAAAAGTTATTTCACCCTTTACATACACCTATTTCAGCTGGGATTTTACTTTAAAAAATGTGCATAATGTCACTTTAATGTGTAATAAATGATTTCATTTTACATTATACTTACGTCTATTTGCAATAACTTACTTGAGCAAATTTTATCTACAACGTGCTGGTGGATATCTACTAGTTGGTCAAAAGTGTTGACTTTGAACACATGGTCTTTGTCAGAAGCAATCGTCTGCAAAAAAACAAGCAAACGAATAGTCACTTCTAGGTAGTGTATTTTGTAATCGAATTATTGCTTCAGATCCTGACGAGCACTCTCTTACACTACGGACCACTACATTCAGAGTGAGTGTAAGGAACGGTAACTCTACAAAGGAGATTGATTGACGAGGACGTGGAACATATCAACGTTACGGAAAATGGCGTTATTGAGCTTTTATCCAATATAGCATGATTGTTTTGATACAATATGGTTTATCAAATACAGTAACGTGATCCAATATACTGGATTTGCTTGAGTCGTGTGTCGGGTCATACGAGAGCATACCGGCATCTGGGGCACATTTCTGTGATAATGACCCTTTTATTACATACGTTTGGGTACTTGCACACAAGAATCCTCTTACATTTAAATGAGTTGTATGCATACAATATAATATAAAACTACAATTAATGCGAAATAGGTCATTAAGTTGGCGTCATTGCATAGGCAAAACATAACGATCCAATTATGAGCGTCGTTGAAATGCGCAACATTTCTAAGGACCAATGAGAAACACCTTTACAAAACTTGGTACTGTGGTGATAATGAATCGAATTGTACATGTACCTTGGTCGATGATGACGGATTTGTCGGCGATTTTTGCGGAAAATACAAATGTATCAATGTTATGTATATATGTATTATCAAAATTTTTGAAAGCACCTTTCTTTGTTCAATTTTATGTGTATTTAAATGTTATCTATATCAGAAAAATCTTTTATGTAGTACATTAGCAGTTCTAACGTATTGTGTTAACATACCGTCAGTTCATGACCATCGACGTTGTTTCCGATACCGACAACAAACGTATCTATACCTCCCCTGTGACGAAAAAAGAGACATAATTATAAAGCAAATTGCATTTGTGTCCTGTAAACATGAGACTTGTGTATCACGGGTTTCCTCTACTTCTTCAATGACATGTCTCTGCTAAAAAGAGACGAACACGTCCATTGTGTTCGTCTATCAAACGAATACAATGTAGTGCGAGCTACTTTACTCACCTAGACGTCGTCGTTGGAATGAAACTGCTGACTGAAGTTAGTCTTGCTTACAAATGTCATAGTACAACTACTGCAGATACCTGAATGAAACTTGACACAAATATTCCAATTGTGTAAAATACGCTAAAGAAGAAGGCCCAATATTTCTTACCTGAACTTTGACAAAATATATGCCCCGTTGGTATACTTAAAATAATAATGACAATAAAAAATTCTTTATATTGAGAAGGTAAAATTATGACATTTATACAGACATTCCATATTGCACATATTTCAATATAGCCTTCTTGTAATAAGATGGGAAACATTAAAAAAACTTTAAAAACAAAAAAATCACAGCTTTTTGACAAGCACTCAAAACTAATACTACACGCACGTAACGCATTACGAGTAAGTATGCAATGAATTCAAAATCTAATAATGTTGTATTACGGTAGTTCGATTTCAATAGAATTTTTTTGTAATGAATTTTAAAAGATCGAAGACTTGGAAGATTTCGGATCTATGAAGGAATATTATTCCAATCATTTTTACTACTATAACTAAAACTATTTTTTAAGTAGTTTGTTCGACATTTCTTAGTTTGAAGATTATTTTCATAGGCCGAACGTAAGTTATAAATATGATTATTAGAAAAATTCAAAAGATCAGATATATACCTTGGAGCTAAATTGTATTGAGATTTATGCACAAGTAAAGCAGTATGATAGTTACATCTCTTGTTTCGATTTCGTTTTGATAAGCATTACTGTCTTACAATGACGATATTTCTCCCGACCGAACGTCTGGCTGTCGGAGCAGACATGTTTTTTCGGCCATAGCTGAATAAGCTAGGTTTTGACCTACTTTTAAGACCAATGAAATGTTACGATTTAAAGAGCGCTGAATTATTTTGATTGGAGATTTTCTTCTCAGTGAGTATTCGATTTGTTCTTTGGAAGACATATCGTCTACTGAAGATTTGCAGGACCAGTTGAAGGTTTTTTCAAAACGATTTCATAGGTCCTCTTTCGATCTAAAAAGTGCAATTATCATATCTACTTGATATTTGGAAGAGCCGAAAGCAGTATACCCAATACAGGTTAGAATACTACTAATAGTGAATATCAGTTGAAAGGTTTCTGCTATACAAACTGCACACATGATAATGTATTCGTTTATCGGTCCTTTTCGACGCATTTTCGTTCGTTGGTTTTCAGATTGCTCTCAACTAGGACCATCGCGCTGAGAATTGGGACTGTCTCGACCTTAATACGCGATGATAATTTTTTAATTTGTTCGTAGACAAATAAAGTCATTATCAGAATGCCTGCAAAAACCGCCAAAAATTCTTTCATGTTCCCCCAATAACCCATTTGAAAAGGGTCTAACACGATGCCGATCTATAAAATATACTGCCATTTCCGCCTGTTTTATGAATGGACGGTAATTCATAGGTTTTCTGCTGCAGGTACGGAATGGAATACCCGGTTATTTGGTATTTTATTCGGCTTATCGCCGTTTATCTTTTTTAATGATATTTCTTGTCAAACTTAGTTATTTTTGTACTCCTTGCATTCACGTGTATGATTTATTAATTTACTTAATACATTGTATACACTATGTATACACTACAACGACTGGTAAGTTAGCTTAAAATAAATTTATCACAAGATTTCATAGACATATCGTAAAACGTCGAAGACATAATATCATATAGAAAGGCGAAAACCTTAAAAAAAACTTACCTTGAGTGCTTTTACTAACAGTATAACGTGTACTTATCATTAACACTCAATTTTAAGATCTTGAAAATCTGGAGATATGATGGACACTTTTATCTGCTAAAGAACTTAAATGACGGGTGTCACAGGTAAAGGGGCATTTCGGACATTTGTTACATTATTCAACAATAATTGATTGGAAATAACGACATTTTTGTCACTTTATTTAAATTTATTTCATGTTAAAAACTGATAGCCCCTACAGTTTCCTACACAGAAACATTATTTTTGTTTTAAATATTCAAGACCACTTCCATGGCAACAGCGAATCGAAATGATTCTTTTTTCTTAATTTGGCAATACCCTATGAAGAAAGGATACCATAGAAAGATGGACATGAAGTATGTTGTATCTACAGGACATAGGTACTTGAAATCTTCGCATATTGATATTGAAGTATTTTGTCCGAAGGCCCCTTTTCCCGTGTCGCTGGTCAAATGATATATTTTTAGGTCTATGGTTTAATATTCTAAATCAGGACCTATGTACACACTGTCTCGGCAACGTCAAGGCGACAGTATGACATATATAGAAAGATTACCTGTGCAGACTATGAGCAGAGTTTTTGGTAAGATCTGGTTCCGTGGATCGCCCATCTGTTAAAACTATCACGAATTTGTTTGCAGGACTATGTGCATTCCTAAGTTCGTTGAAAGCATAATTAAGTCCAATATTTGTCATCGTCTCACCATTCCTGATCGTGAAAAAAAACCTGATTATACGATTGACTTCTCTGCTAATGAGTCTTTTTATAGATTCTTTCAAAGGGGTCTGTAACATTGTCTACCCGTTTGTTAACGTTACATGTATATAATAAGTACAAGGGAAAGAACTGCCACGCTCATACGGATTAATATCACATCGTTTGATTTATTGTTACTTGAAAAAGAACCGTTATACAACGCTCAAATATGCCTCAGTTTGCTGATTAGACAATTAACTTTCCAAAAATGTATACTTTATGTACTGAAAGTGAGAAAAAATACAAAATTGTTTTATTTCTCACAAATCATGCGTTTTTCTAGGTTTTAAGACGTAGTCAAAAAAACAAACAAACGGGGCTTGTGAAAGTCCGTGTTGTATTGCATGAATACTAAGGAACAGGCAACCAATGCACATTTTAAGAATAACATAATCTCACCGAATGCATGCAATATTCTGCCGCTATCGTCTCAACAATGCTTTAATCTGACGTTCCGTCGTTTGTTTGTAAATTTATTTCCTATGTGCCATGATGTATCACGTGACAAAAACAGAACTGCGTATTAAAAAAGATGTTCCGATTGGATGGCGAAAATTTTGTTTGGTTCTGCTTTGTGTACGCACGGGTATAAAGTGAACGCTAAGATAGTGGACAAAAATATCAACAACGTCATTGATATTTTCGGAGGTGTTTGACCTCGTATTTATCAAACAATCAAATTTGTATTTACACAAAATACGTATGTAATGACAATAATGGAGAACTTGTTCAACTTTTATTAAAGTCAACAAATTGAATTGTTGACTTTTTATACGATAGGGGCGGAATATTGCATGCAATCGGTGCGTTATAATCTTATTTTATACAATGTGCATTTAGATTAGGTCCAGTACCTTCATTATTTATCAATACTGCGAATGTTTTCGTAAAACTAGTTTGGTATTATTTCACGACTTCGTTTAAAACCAACAGAAAAACGGTTGATTTGTGAAATAAAGAAACCCGTGTTTTATAGCTACAATTAGGGTAGACTAAGTATACATGTTTTGAAAGTTTAATGCCTACATTGATCATAAGCCAGGTATGTTAGAGCGTTGTATATCAATTGTGTTGCAAGTAACAACATTTGAAACGATACTGATAGTAAGCCCTATGCTAGACATTGTTGTTGTCCACTTGTGGACTTATTATATACATGTAACGTTAACAAACGGGTAGACAATGTTACAGACCCCTTTGGATTCTTTCACAAACAATATTGAATTTACCAGTTTGTTCTTACATGGAAAAATGTTGTTTGTTTTTGTTAAAATATTTGATTGTTGTTGCTGTTTTGCAGATAATCCTGAATCTAATTGAACTTTATTGAGGACCGCTTGTTAGATTTATTTGAATCTCATCGAACTATATAAATGGCGTATGAATGATTTTGGTCTGTATTTTGGTAAACTCCAGTAAAAGCTAGCAATTCACTGGTCATTTACTTTTATATAGGCAATACTTACCTCTCATGCACAGGATTTACCATCAATAAAAATATAATTGAGTATTAAAATCCAGCTCTTCTACATTATGTATTTTAATGATGATTGAAACTAACCTCCATGGTACTTTTAGGACATTTGCCATCAAGCTGTCTTTGTCGTGGTACTGGTTCAGATGTATCTCATAGCGACCATCTGTTGAAAATGTGATAAGACAAACACGTGACTGTGCTCCATGCTCAAAAGAAAATTCATTGACCACCATGTTGACAAACTCGAGCTGTTTGTGAAAATTGTATGTGCCTTCACTGCCAGACGAGTCAAGGACGAAACAGACATCTGACAGAACGTTACAAGCTGAAAATAGAAGTTACGAAGCGGTACAGAATTTTAAAATAACCATCGTTGAACCAAATTTAACAAATATTAAGACAATTTCAAGACTTCCTTTCTGGGGCAAAATCATTTTAATCGGTGTTACCTTTAAAAAAAATTTAAACCTATAATGGTATGTTTAAATGTTATTGTCTTGACCTTTTAAACTTTACTGTAAATTCACTAAATACACTAGGAACTAAAGCACAAGTTATGGTATCCTTTATTTTTAAGTATTTAATTTTCAGCACAAACTATAGACCTGAAGGAATATATTGTCTTTGACAAAATTGATAAATCTAACCAAAAAAGCCTTTCAATTTCAACTTTATGACGATATTAAATCAAATTTTAATCTTTAAATGAAGGGGATGTTAACGGGCAAATAATGTAGGGGCAAGCTCTTTGCAAAATAAGGAAAGAGGTTAGGGGCTAATGTCCTACATTGTGCAAGATATTGAGCTAACGGGGGATAACCTACAATCATATACCTGAAATAATGTTCAACGATTAACAAGAGGTAAAAGTTAACAATTACACTCTTAATAAATTTTAGACGACCTTTTTGAGAAAGAGTATATTGAAATTCTAGTTTTGTTAAGTTTGGCTTGCAAGTAAAACTTTATTTCGTGTCTTACCATTGCAGGCTGTGTCAGTGAGTTCATTCTGAATGGTATGGAGAGCGTCGAACGAACTGACCTGGAACGTGTGGTTCGAGTCGCTGGCGATCATCAGCAGTTCCTTTGGATCTACTTGGCTACCTATCCCAACTGCCATGACGGTAACCAATGGATTGTGCTGAGGTGATGTAATAAGAAAGCCCAATATTTATTTAAATTTTACAGATTTGTTTTTATAAAGGACATAAAGTTCTATAATTTCAACAATTATCAAAGACATCTGAAATGTGATAAAACATTAAGCTTTCGGGCTTTCAGTTTTAGTTCTTAAATCGGCGTCATATCGTTTGTGTTTCAGAAATACTTAAGTGCTTTTAAAATGGCTTCTTTGTATTCAAAGGCAACATTAACCTATCGATGCTATTAGCATTTATTTGTAACTTGCTTTTGAACTACTAGTAACATTTAATCGTATATTTATCAACGACATTATTGTAAAAAGTACCTTTAATTGCGTAGCCGAGCTTTGTAACTTGCCAGGCTCAAGCGACCGTCCGTCCGTGAGTACTATTATAAGTTTTGTAACATTTCGCTCTGCACCATTCCTTTCCGCTAGGGTGTATTTCTGTATAAAATCCAGCGCTAAAATACAGTAGAATTAATAATTAATTAATTTCTCTCTAAGCTTTATTATCAATGTACTTGAGATGACTTTACAATATAGATACAAAATGTACTTTTATTCTAAATAACCCGAAGTCACAAAATAAATCTGAACACATATATTCATACCGAGATGGGTGTTGGTTTCGCCATTGGGATACGCTGTATTGGATATACGCATAAGAAGTTGCGACTTGTTGT
The DNA here is from genome assembly GCA_022818135.1 of Saxidomus purpurata. Classification (NCBI taxonomy): domain Eukaryota; kingdom Metazoa; phylum Mollusca; class Bivalvia; order Venerida; family Veneridae; genus Saxidomus; species Saxidomus purpurata. Next base: position 11,165,427 of record JAFMSR010000008.1, read on the forward strand.
AGTACTGATTCAGATAGAACTCGTTATGTTCCCGGGTACCGAAGGTGATCAGTGATACCCGGGTGTTGTTCTGTCCTATCTCGAACTGGTCCGTAAAATTGGATACAAACTGAAGTTGTTTGTTGAAGTTGCTTTGTCCTTCACTCCCAGACCCATCCAAACAGAAGATTATGTCTGCTGGCTTAAATGGACATGCTGAAATATGTCAAGAGTACGTGATGAGTTGTTGTAGATAACATATAATTGTGAAATTCCATTAGTGGTAAGGTAACGACAGCATTAACTTGTGACAAATAACAACAAAATGGAGAATCTTTCATTTTTGAATATTTGGTAATTGAAGGGGCATAACCTTTTTGGCTTGACCTGGTCCATGAGAAGAATATGCCCTATAAATGTACGAATCAGATTTGTTTGATAACATTAATACAATTTATTTTATGTTTTTCGGTGGTTTATCGAAATATAACGGTGGATTATATCCTGATAAACTCACTGTTCACTCAGTGAAATTATCAAAATCTTCCGCCCGGATTAACATCAAAAAGTAAACCGAGCGTAAAGAATGTTGGAAACCATATGTCGATGACGTCGTTATAATGACGTCATAAATGTTTTGCTTTCTGATGACGTTTCCCAAGATTTTCAACATTTTATTGAAACAAACTCAAAAAAATTTGTTGTTAAACATAAAATAAACAGAAAAATTGTTGGTATCGATGTCATATCACGATAATTTCACCCGTGAACACCAAAAGTAGTTATTTTCACTCGTGTCTGCGCCACTTGTTAAAATATCACTTTTGGTGTCCACTCGGTGAAATTATATCGTGATCTTACATAGAAACCAACAATTATCCTCTATTTATTATATACCTACTCATGTTTATCTGAATTTTCTTTAGTATTTGTGCAGTAAAATACAACATCCCGTATCAAATTTTCCGTATCAGATGAATTTAGCCGTATCTTATCTGTCCACCGTGTAAGTTGTACACAAATGCATATTCATATCATATTCCTACACAAAAAGTTGAAAAATAGATCCACATTGCTGCAGTAAAATAAGTTTAGTTTTATTGTCGTCACATTTTTTTAATGTCACATTTGAAGACAAATGAATACAATGTCTTTTTCGCATTACATAAACCAGAAAGATGATTTACATTTTGCTTTACTTTTTATTACTGTTGTTTGTTTATACTCGAAAGACACAAGTGACGTCATTGACGTCATATAAAACGTGACACGAAATAGCACGTTTGCTGATTTTACGCCATTAATGACACAAATTAACGTTTATATAAAATTTAACATGATTAAAGGTAAAAGGTATATAATAAAAGGTATATTATAACAGTCGGTTGATCTGCGTGTGTATTTTTCTCGTTGCCTGCAAAGATCAGGATCACACTCGAGGCTCCGCCTCTCGTGTGATCCGGAACTATACAGCCAACTCAAAAGATACGACGCCGCAGATCAACCGACTGTTATAATATTCCGTATTTATTAAACCTGGATTCCGACGAATTTTGTAATGTTAATTGAGTCACTGTGGAGTCCCCATTATGAAGGAAACCAGTCATGATGTCTTTTAAAAAGGTCTGCGAGTGATCCCAGCATGTATTCGAAACCGCAACCTCTGTGTAGCACCGTACTGATTTAACAAAACATTGATATTAGAGGCATAAATAAGCTAAATATTTTGCTGGATCGTGGTAGTGCCACGGCGGCAGTTTCCTTAGGCAAGACACATATATTTTCACATTGTCCCTTTCAATTCTTCGAGGTTGACTCCATCTTGAGTGAGTCTCGAGAGTGATTAATCTAAGTTGTAAGAACTTGTTTCGCAATCGAGAATTAAAAAAAATGGTACACATCGAAGTCAAATAGTTGCTAAAATGTTGAATAAAATTACCTTTGTCAATTGCTTTCACATACGAAAATAAAGTGGTGAGAGTGAGTATGTAAATTACTTGTCCAGACATCGTTCACAAGGTAAGACGGTGATAAAGATCTATTTCAATATCAGAGGACTTATATACCGATAAGGCTACTATCCATGACCTTATTACCTACCTAATTGCACTCAGACTGGCAATTTCTAAAAGGAACCTAGGTATCGTTTGACGTCGGTCTTTGAACTGAAAGAACTTTAAGAGAATTTTGAAGTATAGTGAAATACGTTCTACCAACAGAACTTATTTTAGTAACTCGAGATTTTGAATGTTATTTAATAATGAATCCCGTGTTTTTAAACGAATGTCGTTCCTTCACATTTGTATTCACATTAATGCAATGTGATTTTCACTGCACAAAATGAAAAAAGACACTGCAATTCCAACATTTTAAATGGTCAAACCATTTTATATCGGATATTCATGAAATAAAATCCGTGTTACGTATGAAATAAGTAAAGATACATTTTTAAATAACACAAATATCGAAATTAAAGGGGCACTCTCTATATCTAGCAGATTGTATCCTCCAAACATAGATTATGTGTTCATGATATGTTATGTGAACGTAAAATGATAGTTAAATACAATTTCAAAGAAGAATCTATGGCGAAACATGCCTCATTTTACCACAATTAATAAATGTAGAGGCCTTCTGTAATAAATCGCATCCACCAATTAATTGTACAACAACAACTCTACATAGATTATTGAATGGTTTACGGTACTGCAACGTATTTTAAAACGCTGATTTTATCGATAATGACTGGAATGCATAGCTGAAACTTTTAGGTTAAGTTATAATATTTCCAAAGATTTTATTATTATGTTTTTGGGTTATTTAGTTTGACGTCAGTTATAGAGTATGTCCCTTTAAAATTCCAGTACTTTTAATATAATTTATATTAAAGGTCACAACAAGAAATGCTGAAGGGCAAAGGGTCAAGGCCGCCACGATAGCCTTAGGACAGAGCATCTCCTACCAAATATATACAAGTCAAATGTTTGAACGCCTCCAAATGGAGTGGGGGTTGCGATAATTAGTAATGTTGGATTTAATGTATATTGATTAACCAAACCTAATCTTTTTGCACTCTAATGTTGTATATGGCTGACCATTTGTTAATGTTTAATGCTAAAAAAGATGATTCTAAGTCTATAGGCATTGTTTCCTCTGTATGGAAATTGGCTGCTGACACATTATGCTTTTTTGATTAAGGGAATGGAATTTGATACCGATCAAGGTATGTTTTAAAATCTGAACGAACAACATTTTCCATATCGAGGGAAGTAATCGAAAAAGTTCCAAGTCCAAGACAGAGAAGCAGATAGAGCTTTGTTGCTCCTCGATATAAACATCACTTTATATATTCTTATGCCTTATTGATGTAACATAGAAGGCTTTTCATATAGCAAACTTCAACGTACAGTTCACGTACGGAAAAAATTATTTCGGATTTTTTAAAAATTAATTCGAACCCACGCTTGAAACTACATGTTTCATTGGTCAATTACACTGTCGTAACAGAGTCGTTACTAAAAATAGCTTAATACTCAAATCATTTAAATAATATTTTTTTTTTTATTTTCCTAAGTCTAGAATTCTAACATATAAATTTGCTTCAATTTATATTATTATTGTACGAAAGAAAAATTATTTCGAAAAAAAAAAGCTTTATTTGAACCAACGCTTGAAACTACCGTCCTTACTTAAAATAATTTCCATCCAATAGCCATTCGTTTTAAATCGTTGTCGTCCAGCGTCCTTACTTAAAATAACTTCGTAGTCATTCGTTTAAAATCGGCTATTACCGTAAAATTTAGACTGGTTCGCGATCTCAAATCAAAAGACCGCTTGTTACAAAAGAACACACTGTGAAATCAGTCTACAGTCTAAAAGTAGTTACGTCACCCCATGGAAATTTTACTTACTGCATTCCAATATACACGCCGTCTCCAGGGCGGCGTGTAATAAATATATATGGGAAGATCCTGCTTTTGCGAAAAAGGTAGGTAAATATAACTGGATACACTATCTCAAAGCAGCATCGTGTCGTTAAATAAGACGTTATTATCTTTTATCATTTTGTTTAAGTAATCATTCTCATTCTTTTTGTCATTATTCTTATTGATTGTTTCAACATTCATATTGCAAAGTTTGCAACTTTTGTTCTATAATATTTCTAAATATTTGTTGCATATTATTTCATTTCATAATGTACGCTACACTGACAGTCAAGAGTTATGGTCTAAGCAACTACTATGTACATTGTCTGTAGTGATAACAAAGTATACATCTTACATTTAAAACTATGTTTTAATGTGAATTCAGATTTTATCAAAATAGCTATGTTTCCAAGACGACTGCCATGCATTATCAATTTAGTAAGTCTGTTTAATTTGCTTATATTTTGCATAAATGCACTGGGTTGACTTATTTCATAATGAACATAGAATTGAACTGGTCACCGGCTAGATCTATAGGCGAAGGGTCTAAATGCTAAAACTGCCCAAATTTTCCTGCCTTTTCCTGTTTTAAGACCTTACTATTTTTTATCCTCGATAAAATCTCTTATCAGTGTTGCTAATTGTATGAGAACTCTCTTTAAAATCAAAGCGCTGGAGCGCTGAAGGCCTGGGGGCTATAGGTTAACTCCCCGAAAAACAACTTTTGACCTACGTGTTTTGCGCTGAACCTTACATAAAGCGCGGGTCGAAATGTGCAGAGGACGAAATTCAATATATGACACAGAATGAATGATTCACAAATATATGGGTGGCAGGGAAGTTTGTTTCATTATAAAACGTACGTTATATGAAAAATAATCACCTAGTCAACATTATAAATTGTTTAAGCCAATAAAAATAATTCGATCTGCGCTTTGTTATGATCTGATGATGTGGATCGAAAATTATTGTGTACCAATGACAAGACCTTGAAACAGAAATAAACAAAAGCAATACCAGCAATGAAATATAAATACAGTACTGTACAATGTTATAACAGAGAAAACCAAAAATGATTCTGGGTTACCTTGTAGTTGTAATCAGTGAAACCGTTCACTGGGCCTCGACATGCAGCGTCCTCGATAAATGGCGGGTGAATTTGATCGCGTTAGTTCCTTCTCGGGAATGTACGTAAATTATATCTTTTTTTAGAGACATTTATTTTTATGTAAATATATATGTTATCGTTCGTAAATAACAAAGTTGTCAATGAAATAACATCGGAAATTTGAAAATCAAACTACAAACTCTTATATCGAGCTTCGTACGTTTTCGTAAATTTCCGTAAATATCCGTACTTTTCCGTGATATGCATATGATTATCTTCCGTAATCAGCTAACAGCGCATTGATTTCTAAAACAGAAAAAAATGTGTAATGCAGCCCGTAAGCTATATACCTTCCTGCAGTCGTTTGAAGTTTTATGTACTATTTTTATTTGTAACATGTTCTTATTATATGCGGCATTCAAACAGAAGATTGATCTGGTCTGTCTTGCACTACTTTCGCATAGCGCATGTTTACAGTTGTTATTCGCACATAGCACGGCTAAAATTCTTGCAGGGTTTGAAATGTGGTATACTAACTTAGGCCTTGGGGACTTTCAGTCCCCAGGCCAAAAACCAACACTTAAATGCTTTATGATACAATTTATTTGAAGTTTTCTTTGATAGAAGATTGCAGAGTAAGGCACTGAATGTGATATCGACAAAGCCAGCAGAACTGCAAAAGTGCAGACCTACTAGCAGGCAGGATACGTATTTTCATGTCAGTGTTTGCCTCAGTCGGCATGTATGACAGTCTTGATCTAAATTGATGAAGCTTTCGAAAGTGGTGATGATAAACTTTAAGGAATTATCAAAATGAGCTTGCAGTTCAGTAATTTACCAAATCGTTAAGTTACCCTGCAGCGAACAGTTAAGAAATCTTTTCATTTTTTTTGTTCCTTTGATTTCAAAGACTTAAGATGTCTCCACTTTTTCAGTTCTAGAATGATTCAGTCCCCCACAAACTGTTTATAGCCTCAGTCAGTAATTCAATACCCTTGTCTCGACTTTTTACTCAACTTTTTCTTCACAGCCATTACATAAAATCAGGCATTACTGGACTTATTATATTTTGGAAATAATTAAAAGGATTTCTCTGAAACCTTCACTAAATACCATTGAGCTGTTGCATAAAGATAGTCTACAGTTGCCTTTTTAAAAAAAGATTTTTCCAAAGTCTTTAACCGTCAAGCAACGAGCAAGACATAATTATATGAATGCAATCTAAATGTGAAAATGGTCAGAATTGTGACAATCTCAAACATCAACTCGACTGTGAGATAAGTGCACCCTATATAAAATCGTTCCAACTGTTTCTCACATTTGTCGAAGGTTTTTATATATGGGTAAATTATTTCACATTTTTTACCATTTTCACATTTAAGGGTCCTACACATATCACACAGATACTGTTTTCAACCAAGTAGTTTTCAGTACGGAAGCTCAGATCAAATAAACCATATATTGGCCCATTCTGATTGTCTTACCCCACTATGTTAGCTAATATTGCTAATTTTGCTACCAATCTGAATATATGACACCCAATGTCAATAATTTCTGTGGTAACTGTTTTGCTGGGGGGAAGAAACATGACCTTGAAACACACACGTCTACCAAGTAAGTGTGGTATGTATCAGGAGATTTCAAAACAGTTTACTGAATTGCCATAATCCAGAGGTATATTCTAGAGGGGTTTGCTGTGGGGGGGGGGGGGGGGGGGGGGGGGAAAAAAAAAAAAAAAAAAGTGGGGGGGGGGGGGGGGGGGGGGGGGGGGGGTGTTTGTTTTTTTTTTTAAAAATTTTTAAAAATTTTTTTTTTTTTTTTTTTTTTTTTTTTTTTTTTTTTTTTTTTTTTTTGGGGGGGGGGGGGGGGGGGGGGAAAAGAAGGGGGGTTTTTTAAAGAGAAAAGGGGGGGGGGGGTTGGGAGGGGGGGGGGGGGGGGGGGGGTTTTGGGTTTTTTTTTTTGTGGGGGGGGAAAAAAAAAAATTTTTTTTTTTTTTATTTTTTTAAAAAAATTTTTTTTTTTTTTTTTTTTTTTTTTTGGGGGGGGGTTTATATTTTTTTTTAATGATTTTTGGGGAAACTGTTTTGGTGGGGATAGCTTCAGTTTAAAAAACCCAAGAGAGATAATAAATACACACATTCAACATTTTAATGCTCATATTCGTTTGCAGCCAAATATGACAATACAAGACCTATGTCTTATAAGTTTATCACTTTCATTAAAATGTCATTTCACTATGTAACTTATCAATTTCCCGGATGTCTGACACTAGTTTTAGGAGATACATATATAAACAAAACTGTTTCATTGCATTAAAACACAGTTCATAGTGAAGATGTTCATTTGTGGAGCAGAATATCATTTTGTTGACTGTTTCAAGTTTGACTGGATGTGGTCCATATAATGCTTTTTATGGTAGAAAACAACTATTAAGGTAAAGACTGATGGCGCAGCTGATCTGCAACACCAGGCAGGTCTTAAAAAAGTAGGCAAACCTTTCAAACTATAGTTTATCTTATCTGTCTCGAAGATACCACACATACTTGGTAGACTTGTGTGTTTCAAGGTCATGTTTCTCACAAGTACATGTATAAGGAAAGTTAAGCTTCTTTATAATGCGTAACAAGTGACAAATATCACTTTCGTGTTGCATATAATGATTTGTCTTTGTAAGTCACTTCCTAAAAATGTTGTTTGACAGCACTGCATAAAAGTTACATATGTCTTTGTCTAGCAAATTAATTAGTTATTTGAATTTGCAAAGATTGAAGATCAAAAACCTGTACTTTGTTTTCTAATGAACTACTTTGTGTGTAAGTGTACTATTTAGCTGCACATGCAACTGTATCAGAGCTGGTGATAGTTCATCTAAAATGTCTAAAGTATGTTTATACAGGAATATATGTTGTACTTGAAAAGTGCTAATAGCAGATCAAAGCATAAATGTCTGGAATTCCTAACTGGTTAAAACAAGAAGCAACTGCATTTTTCCTATATCTAGCTGTCAATTAACATCCTGTCAATACGATGCATTTGATATCACTATATACATAGTATTTGCTTTGAAAAAGCATTAAAAATGTTCTGTTGATCTTTTAGAATTATATGAATCAAAATATATGTGGGTTCATTAGTTAAGGCTCAATCCATGATTCTTAAATTTCAAAGACAATATAGAAGTAAGAAACTAACAATGAAGGTTGTCTTAAAGGCATATTTTACTTTAGAATATTTGCTTAGGCAACCAAGATCTCTGAAAAAAAAACATAACAATAAAATGAAAATACTTTTTCGATGAATGTAGTGGTAAATGGGGTAATTAACAAGGTTTTCCAACTTACTGCACATGCCGAATGATTATTAAAATACAATGAAAAACATCACTATTTAGAAAGACTTTAAAATGATCTTGAACTTGACAATGGAGTGACTAGACATTAAAAACTTTGAACTTATACTGCCACACTTTAACATTAAATTACCATTGAACGATGAATTTAAGGTAGCCATAATGATCAAGTGGTAAAATGTAGTGGTTTTCATTAAAATATGAATAGATTTACTCTTGGATAAAGTTTTTAATGCGATATTATCATTCAAAGTGACCGTCATAATTTTAAATAAATTGTTAATCAGTGATTTATACTTCTTGAATAATAAACATTGCCATAGTTATAACAGAAAATAACGATCTGTATAACAATTTAATTCACATCGAATATAGAAGAAATCTGTAAACATATTTTTTGACTATTCTAGTCAAAAATAAAAATCTTAATTTGTATTTGCCAAATAACAGAAAGAACTTGGTAAAACTTATTTCTTATATGTTTTTAAAGCATCCACTGTGTTTTGAGCATCATTCTTAACTATAAACCAACGTCACCATTTTGAAGTGTAATATAAGTTATAACTTTAAACGTATATCTAAATATTTGATGTATATTGTTTCATTTTATAATGTACACTATACTGACATTCAATATAAACTACTCCAATGTCAGTTCAAGTTTATGATACGAAAAAATGAATCCCAAATTAGTATATTTCTTTTATATTTCTCTTGTTTTAGAAGGCTGTTTTTGGTAACTAAGAGCTGAATGCATGTTTTCCATGTTGTCCTATTTGAACATCAACTCATTATTTCTGCAGCAAAATTTCATTGGAGCAATCTTGGAAAGCATATAATTATAAAAAGAAGTTGCTTCCATAAAGTATGAGTACTATTTAAATCAAATAACTTTATAAACTGAAAGAAAATAATTTGGCAATTCTACTATCACTTTTAAAGTCAAATTAAAGATTCAAGGTTTTTCTGTAAATAAAAAAAAGATACAAAATGTAAAAAAAAAATACAGAAGAAATGCCAATTTTGGTGGATTTTTTTTGCATTTTAGCCTTGAAATGACCTTGGCACTGACCTTGAAGTGACCAATAAAGAATGTCAATTTAGTGCACATTATCAATTTGCTAATATCCAGCAAACTTAAATTACTAATATGGTCTATATAATGATGGTCTCATTTGAAAATTATAATATGATATGGCAACTGCAATTAATAGAAACATGAACTGACAAAAAACGTAGTTGCTTAGATAGATTTATTTCGATATGTATGCATTATGTACGACGCTTGTACAAAATATGAGTACTTATTATAAATAAAATAACATTGGACTGAAAGAAATAGCAATTAGCAATATTGCTATTACAAAGAGGATAATTTCACTCGTGATCAAAATCTACTTTTGCTGAGTTTGTTTCAATAAAATGTCGAAAATCATGAGAAGCGGCATCAAAAGCCATAGCACACGTGACTGCGTATTAACGTCGTCATCGGCTTTCACGTTACGCTCAGTATACTTTTTGAGGTTTATCCGGGTAAATAATTTAATAATTACACTGAAAGAACAGTGAGTTTATCGGGATCCACCGTTATATTTTGATGAACCACCGAAAAACATAAAATAACTTTAATTAAAACCAAGTTGAATATTAATTTATGCCAGCAGTACCATATACTACAAACTTTGCCGAACATTTAATATAGAAGAGCATTTGTCATATTTTCGTGACCACATTCCCCTTAAATATGCGACTTTTTATCATTTGTAACCCTACTAAACAGTGAACCTCTCGTCTTTCTCAGTGACGTATTTTATCATTGGACTTGATCACTGCAGGTGTCGGTTTACCAGTACAATGTTGGCCAAAACTGAATACAGCAAACCATCTGAAAACTGTGGGATATGACATTCGTTCATACCTATAATGTCACATACTTCAATATAGATACACAAAATGTATTTGGCTTTTAAGCCCAGTTGACCGGCGTCACGGGAAAAGGGGCCTTCATATATTAGTTGTTTCATTATTCGACAAGACTTGATTGAAAACAACATAAAATTGTCATTTTTGTAACCTACTTTAAAAAAACCCAACTATGGTGAAAACTGATTGCCAATGTATTATCAAGAACAGAAACATCACTTTTATTCTAATACCCTCCAAGACCATTGCCATGGCAACGGCGATTCTAAATGATTGACTTTCTTACTTTTGCAATACCCTTTATAAAAAGCATATCGTGGAATGCGGAAATGAAAAATATTTCAACAGATATGATATACAATGTATATCGAAAGGGTATATAATTTTGCAACTGAAACGACATGATGCTATTAGAGAATGGTTACTTCAACAATGTATTGCCCATGTAAACTGAAAGAATCTTGGCGTCAGTGTGGAACGTGACGTCATTTTTAGAGATAACAATGACACCATAGTATACGTTTTCAGAATGTGGTAATTTGTATCTACTGGACGTAGGTAACTAAAATTTTTGCATATTGTTTCTAGTTTTCAGGTATTTTGTCTGAAGACCCATTTTCCATGTCGCGGTCAGTTTAGAGCGGGCCATAAGATACCCTCATATTTCTGAAACGTTTTCAATTTGTTTTCGAACCATTTTAACACATTGTATGTATATGAATATACCTGAAAGCAAGAGCAGGTTTTAATAAATTTCAATGTTATATATATACAGAATGTACATTGATGACCATCTTATCGCATCCTCATTGACTGCATCCATGCATCGAACGGAATATTTGACTGTACAAGGTGATTGCAAAACTTCAGAAATACTCCTCGTATTTGGTGCATGAACCCTTCATAGTCTAAGCTTCTCTGTTTAATGAAACTACGACCCCATTCATACTAGATGAGATAGAGAGTATGAAATGTTTTTTTGGGTTACAAAAGATGAAAGTTGTATTCTTGGTGCGTTCACTTCGTAAAGGTTGAGTACAAGTTTGCGAACTTGTTCCAGGTCCACTGCATTTAAATGCTAACTTTACAAATATATTTAACAGGGTATCATGTACTTACTTTAGTAGAGTATTCGTTCATTATAATAGCTTTTTATGTTTTGTGTGTGATTAAGAGAAGTGTTTGATAAATTTTAACCAAACTGTTTACGTTTTAGGTATTTAATGCTAAACCGTAACTGACGCTTCCAAGGTAATGAACCTGAATTTAACATTGTTTCGTGCTCTGTGGCGAATTCAAAAGACTTAGCACCCTTTGGTGAACTTGGTAAACTGTTAACTCTCTGTTTTATTTTTATGTTCTGAAAATGACTGCTACTTCATGTAACATTTTGCTGGTTTGTGTTTGTCAGTGCGTTGATTTGTTTTGTGCGTTTGCTGTGGGTTCTACGGATGTGTCCTTCAAACTTTATTATTTCAAAGCACCAACAAACAGGGCTGTGCTGAGGGACCCTCGTTAAACATTCCTACACGCCCTTGGACAGTTTTTATCAAAATTCACAGTGTCATGGACATTGACATATATATGTGCATTTGTTCGAGGTTTGTTGTTACAGATAGACTAAGACTTAAAAACAAAACTCAGCACAATTGATACTTGATTTCTTTAAATGCAGTGGAATCACAATATTATTCGCACAATTAGATCACAACCCTTTTGCCAGTAACTTCAAAATTGGACAAGATATTCTCATTTCTATTTCAAAAAAGTTACAATTACAATGTATCTGATGATGCATAATGCGAGGATTTGATAATGTTACTTCAATAGTAAATGAAATGTGCGAGACACACGCTAACAAAATCAGATTTCTCAAATTATTCATATATCCAACTAAGATAGTTAGAAAGCTACACACAGCCCTTGATTCCCCTATTTGCTAACTCTACAAATGTAAATACACCCTGTTTTCATTTACCATCATTCAATTTTCAAACAGAGACTAATTGTAAAATAAAATTTACATACCAAAGTCCCTGTCTATTGTTTCAGAATGAGAAACATTGCTTACAAAAGAGCCTAAGCTTATTCGACGGCCATTCAGTACTTGAATAGAGTGTGTATTCAAATATTTTATTAAAATGTATACTTTAACTAAGACACAGATATCTAGATTTGATCTGAGAAAGCAATTTCATTTCGTCTTGACTAAGAAAAATAGAAAAACCAAGAATAAGACGAAACCACAAGTTTAAAGCTTTATAATTCAGTATATAACATGCAAGTGTATCATCCTGACTCGCAAGCCAGGTCAGTCAGCTGTCTTTTTATAGATTTTAGCAATGCAAAACTGTTCACTGTAACAACGCGGTGGTTGGAAGCGATGTTAGCCAGTTCTGTACTGTCAACTGCCGGTCCGATTCCCAGGGATATTACTTCAGCTTGCTTGTGTAGGAGTTGTGCCTCTGCCTTTGTCTGGTCTGGCTCATTTGATCGTCCGTCTGTGATGACTATCGCAAATTTGGAAGAGTTGGTCCTAGCTCCATTTGCTGGAAGTAGAGTCTGTGTTCGGACAAAGTTCAAAGCACCGGAAGTATTTGTTGATTCACCCATATATTGAATGTTACGTATCGCATGAAGGACGGCATTTCTGGAGTGGTACTTGTTGAAAAAGAAATCATTACGAACTCCTGAGGAGAAGGTTACGACGCTGAATTGGACATTGTTGGTACCGATGGAGAACTGGGCGGCAAAGTCGTAAACAAATTCGACCTCTTTCTTGAAATTATCTGCACCTTCGCTGTCAGAGGAATCCAGGACGAAAACAATATCAGCTGGCTTCAACCCACAAGCTACAGTAATAATGTTACATATTTTATTAAGGTCAATTGTTCCACTGTACCGTTATTTTACGATATGTGTGTGAATATGTAGTGCGGACGATTTCATTTTGAAAATAAAATTGTTCTGTAGCATTTTCATTTTTTGTTCTCTTTTTGAATTATAACACGACACGAATTACCTTGAAATTACCGTTAGATGTATGTCCAGTCATATTTCGCTAATTATTGTTTTCGGTGAAATATCAAGTTACAATTTCACCGAGTGGACACCAAAAGAGATATATTAACGAGGCTCAGTCACTAGTGAAAATAACTACTTTTAGTGTTCACGAGTGAAATTATCGTGAAATATTACATTGATATGAACAATTTGCTGTTTATTTCATGTTAAAAACTCTATTTTTGTTGAATTTGTTCCTATAAAATTTTGAAAATTTCGGGAAACGTTATTAGATGATGTCATTTCAACGACGTCATCGACGTATGGTTTCTGTCATTCATTACGCCCGTTATGCTTTCTGACGTTAATTCGGGTAGTAGATTTTGATAATTTCTTCGTGCGAATAGTGATTTCATCGGGATATAATCCACTGTTACATTTAGATAAACTACCCATGAAAAACATGAATTAAACGAATGTAATTTCATCAAATGTTTTATACGTTATTAATTGCTAATTTAAAGGTTATGCCCATCCAGTTTGAGACTACAGGTATTTAAGATGAAATTAGTATTGATGACATCTATATAGACTTCTTCATCAGACTGCTTCGTGCAAAAGTCACCACGAGGTATTTTGTTTCACAAAAGATCACACAAAAATTAAACGACATTAACAAGACCTTTAAAGACTATTTGTCGTACGTGGTTTTTTTATATAACATTGAATGTATCACTTAACAAACCTGCTTTCGTTGTGGTAGGAGGCAAGGTCGTGGTACTTGTAGTGGTAGTAGTGGTCGTAGTCGATGTTGTTTGCGAGACCTTCTTGGCAGCTAAAGTGAATAAGGCGGAGACAAAATACATGATAATTACACAAAATACAGAGATTTCATACGTCTGGTGACCTAGTTTTTTGCCCCGCATTAGTTAAATTTCAAACTCGACCTAGAGTTGATGATTATGACAAACATTCTGACCAATTTTCACGAAGGTTGGGTAGAACATATAGCTTCTTCAGTGTTAACGATTAATTTTTTATGAATTAAACTTGTGACCTAGTTCTTGGCGCCATGGTCCCAGTTTTAAACTGACATAGTTGATCTGAACAAATTTCATAATAAATGGGTAGAAATTGTCGCTTCTAGATAGTTCACAAGTTTCTACTGATTTTACCTGGTGACCTGATTTTTTAACCCACGTGACCCAGTTTCAAATGTGGCTCGAGTTGATCATGGCAAACATTCTGACCACCTTTCATGATAATTGGGTACACACTGTGGTCCTGGAGTGTTAACAATGTTTTTCTATGATGACCTAGTTTTTTAAACCTACATGGCCCAGTTTCAAAATTGACTTCACGTTCATCAAGACAAACATTCTAACTAACTTTCATGATGATTGGGTATAAAGTTGAAACAAGGTTTTTCTATAAGTTGACCTATTGAACCAGTTCCGATCCCTTGTGACCCACTTTCGTTCTTGGCCTAGAGATCATAGAAACAAACAATTGATATTTTTAATGATTTTTTGGGATCAAATGTTGTCTCTAGAATGTTAACAATGTTTCCTTCATTTGATCTTGTGATCTAGCTGTTACCCAATGTAACCCAGTTTCAAACTCTGCCTTAAGACCAGAGAGACAAACAATCTGAACAATTTTCTATTGATCACCTATACTTGTGACTAATAGCTCACGCTGAGCTTTGCTTAGGTGAGTAAATAACACATAGTTGTAAATATAATATATGTGCCAGATTGTAGTTAATTATTCACCCTTTTCTAATAATAAGCTCCATCTTGCACAAAACATGCCCATTGAATAAAAAATTTATTTTTTAACAGTGAGTAGAATTTGAATGTTTTTTTCATCATATTTATGATTTTTAACAAATTACAATTGTTATTAACCTATGTTACTTTTCTTGCATAAAAATATATGTGTATGTTTAAAAATCAGCCACATATTTAAGACTTGCAAACGGAGCACTACTTAGTACTTATGTAGTATATCAACAATATTAAAACAAACACTAAAGTACCACATAATTTAAATTTTTACAGAATGTATTATAAAAACTTTAGACGATGTCATGAACGACACATATGCCACTGGCAGTCTGTAAATGTTTGCAGTGCTGTCTCAACGAACGCAAAACCAATTGACCTTTGTGGTCTGTTCTACCGGTTGAAATGCCATGCTTTGCTTTCAAACAAAAAGGAATATGCAACTATCTACGCCTGGTAGAAGATTGTGGTAAATGCATTTCAGTTTGCTATGAATTAAAGTGAACCTCTTATACATACTTGAGCAAATTTTGTCGACGACACTTTGGTGAATTTCTACCAGCTGATCAAACGTCCCAACCCTAAACACATGGTCGTCATTAGTGGCTATTACCTAAATACAAATGAGACAATTAAAGCAAATTAGTAAATTTCAAGGCGCATGAAATGTGTTTAGACTCTCAAGGTATTTACAACATATACATATAGTATTACCACCTACATTTTACATTTCATCTCAATCTGTTTTTACTTAAAAACAAATCAGCACTTGAAATTGATCAAAATTGTGAGACTGGGCTTAAAACTGATCTTTATCTTTAAAGGAACATTTTCGAACTATGTATAGGTCAATTTTGACTTATCTCAACTAAGCATACTGTACATTTGATATTCTATAACGAAATAATCCAGTAAACGTGAACGCACGATCTTGTACAAACGTTATTTGGCTTCTTACAACAAACCAACGAAACCATAGAAACAAAGCGATGTACTGTAGTAAATACATGTACATGTAGTTTTTAGTCACTTTTTGCACGTGAGTCAAAGGTCATGTTGTTCACACATACATATATCTGAATCCATACGGTTTGAAAATTATGTGAACTAGCCAAGGTTTAAACTTAAGGAAATTTCTTAGCCTAGTAAAACAAATTCCTTTACTAAATGTGCTAAGAATAAAACTAAGATGCTTTATGGATACAGGCCCTGTGGTCAGAAAAAATAAATATATTTATATAAATTGAAGAAGTATGTTAAATGAGTAAAATTCCGACAGCTTCATCAATTATAATCATAACGCTATTGCAAAAGATGTAAAACTTTGTACGTCACCTTAAGTTCACTGCCATCTACGTTATTGCCTATGCCTATGGCGAAGGTTTCTACACCGGTCCTAAAATAATCACGTGAGAAGATAGTTGGCCTCAGTAATAATCATGTGAGAAGATAGTTGGCCTCAGTAATAATCACCTGAGAAGATAGTTGGCCTCAGTAATAATCACGTGAGAAGATAGTTGGCCTCAGAAATAATCACGAGAGAAGAAAGTCGGCCTCAGCAATAATCACGTGAGAAGAAAGCTGGCCTTAGTAATAATCACGTGAGAAGAAAGCTGGCCTTAGTAATAATCACGTGAGAAGATAGCTGGCCTCAGTAATAAAGATAAAGACAAAGAAACATAAATTCAAAACATCAAATTAAAGTGTCAGAGCTGTTGGTCTGAAACATAGACAATTTGGACAGAAGTACTACCAATGAAATGAAATGACATATGATATACAAAGACACGAAACAAGTGGAAATATCTTCATTTGAGTCTTTAAAATCTTGCAAATTTAAAGGAACAATCGTTTTGTAGCATTGTTCCGGTGTTTTCCGGCTTTTCACTAAATTGCCACAACAACTCTTACAGATAGTGTCTTTATATAATTGAGAGCTTATAATCAGTGTTTATTCTTTATTGTATGGTTAATACCTACATTGTTGTAATAAGAAAAAAAATGAGTTTACTTATGTAAATTATCTGCTGCACGCCTCGTAAAATCTGGTTCGGTTGAACGCCCATCAGTTAAAACTATAGCTACTTTACTTGCGTCACCGTGTCGAAGCTGACCTCTTGCGTAATCAAGTCCCTTGTTAGTCATCGTTTCACCGTTCCTATTTTAGAAAAAATACATTGTAATTAATTAAAACGATTAAAACAGAATTTGTGAATTAAATGCGTTCACATGATCGTATTAATTTGCAGATTTTTGTGGAAACGCATATCTAGAATCTAGAAATGACAATGCACTACAATGTAGTTTGATTATGGTATTTGGAAGGAAGATGTAGCGTGTTGTTTAACGTTGAAAAATACCATTTCTTTCACTATTTGAAGATGTGGTTCGTAACGATCAAAACGTAAACAAATTTAGGTGAACAAGATTTGTTTTATTCACATGTGCATGTTTAGTTTAAGGAATGAATCGTATTTGACATGCGTCGGAATAGTAGCTTTAGTATTACCTCCAAGGAACTTTAAGGACATTAGTCATGAGACCTTGCTTATCGCTGTATTGTTGCAAGCGTATCTCAGTATGGGCAGCATTAGCAAATGTAACAAGACAAACGCGCGTCTGGGATTCTCCGTCGAACGAGAATTCATTGATGACCATATTGACAAACTCGAGCTGTTTATGAAAATTGACAGTCCCTTCACTACCAGAGGAATCTAGGACGAAGCACACGTCTGACAGTATGTTGTTACAAGCTGTAAAATATATACACGTATATTAGACGCTTTTTATCAACTTTTAATTTGTATAATAGAAACGACACTGTTGAAAACATTTAATACGGTGGTTAGCTGACATACAGCGAGAACGGCGAATAAGCATGTTAGCTTTCGTAAAGCCTACTGTACAGGGTTCATAACTTATTATGATAGGACAGATGTGGATTGCTTTAATGCTGTATTAGGCATTGTGATCTGATTGCGTCTGTTAACGCAGACATCTGTAATTTCAGGGGAGCATCTCAAAATCATTAAATTTTAAGTCCTATGTCTAATTTAGAGACATATTGAGAGGACCCCTGTATATTTTACCTAATCGATCCTCAACGTTCACATAGGAAATCAGTTAAAACATGCCAATTACTAAAAGGAAAGAACTAAACTAGTTGTTTTTACATACACGATTTTCTTCAACTTAGATATTTTCGATAGTGTACATTTTTGAACGTTATATCATGAATAACACAAATTGTTTGTAAATTGATTATTATGGTATTACCGCCAAATTGTAAACTGGTGATAACCATTTTTTATGTTTTGATAAGAAACATTTTTATTCCACAAGTGTAGCTGTACTAAATAATGTTGTGCCAATTATAAATGTATGTACCATTGCATGCTGTATCGGTGAGTTCATTCTGAATGGTATGGAGGGCGTCAAACGAACTGACCTGGAACGTGTGGTTCGAGTCGCTGGCGATCATAAGTAATTCTTTCGGATCTACTTGACTACCTATTCCTACAGCGATGGTAGTGACCAACCGATGTTTCTGAAATTGTAGGGAGCTTCGTTGAAAGTTGTTTTATCTATAACTGCATAAGAAAACGTAAATACGTTTGTATCTGGTAATTGGCTCTTCACTGATGACATTAATTTTTGTAGCGCACAATTAGCTATGATACTAATTGACCCATGCATGCTAAATGAACTGGAACGTATGAGTGAGCTGTTCTCAAACAGCACATAAACTACCTAAAACCTTTGATAGACGAGGAACATCTGCATCTATTTCGCTCTGAATCTGAAGATGGAAATTTCAACGGATTTGATGACCGTTAATAAACAGGATTATTATTCATACTTTATTATACAGTATAACAGAGAGTAAGAGCATGTATCAATGTAAATTATACAGTAAATAAAATACTATTAGTTCATAAATCTATGTTATTTATTGTGTGTAATAGATCTAGCAGTTATTACATCTGTGTAGATTTTACATTTAATTTATACTAATTTATTTATTTTCGATTGCGAAACAAGTCCTTACAACTTAGATTAAACGCTCTCGAGACCCATTCCAGATGGAATCAACCTCGAAGAGAGAGAGGCAATGTGGAATTATTTGTGTCTTGCCTAATGACACTACCGACATGGCTATGGTGGGGATCGAACCCGGGGCCCTTCGATCCTGAGGCGAATTCGCTACCACTGTGCCACGACGGCTCCAAGACACAATGCATAGATACAGTTTCCAGAGCAGATTTGTATGTGGATTTTAACTTGTTTTTCAAACTACCAATTAAATAAGATGAAAATATCGTATAGGCCGATTCAAACTATCAATTCAAACGATATAAATGTCGTGTAGGCCGCTTCGTCGCTTATGCCGCATGTGCGAAAATTTTACTCTTTACGTATAGGCCGCGGCTTACGGTATATGTAATTATAGTATATATATATATATGCATTTGAATGACATTCCTTTTTAACAAGGAGTCACGTGACTCCTTGTTTTAGTAGCCAATTTTGAAAACGACTCAGCGAAGGGCCTATTCGTTTGACGCAGGATGCGGCGTAAGCCGGGATACGCTGGTATATCCAAACCTCATTTCTCAAAATGCGCCGAATTCATCCTGGCTGTTAGAAACGAATAGAGCGGCGTACGCCGGCATGCGTCAAACGAATATCCCCCACAAACCCTGACAATTTGAACAGCCATAGGTTTCTCCTTTCGCCTACAAAGTAGATCGACTTTAGCTGAAACGCGCGGGGATCATGTTTGCGATCTCGACTTGAAAATTAATTAAAAGCCATTTCCGTTTCCAAATATACGTGTAAATGCTTTAAATCATTGTAACACTCATGTAGGCAAAATTCAGAATATTTAAATTACTACACCATCAGGCAGCAATGTACACTGATCCGACACTGCATACGGTTAGCGTTTACATGTCATCGACTGTGTAAACTCATTCTGCAATACAGCAACTAGAAATACAAACTTTATAAAGTGTCTTCCTCACTCAGATATCAGCCAGTACTAACAAGAAATATCTCTTTTTAAAAAGATGAACGGCGTAAACATGTATACATCAACAAGTTATCAATATACAGTCTATCTTTAGATCTGCGTTCACGTGATCAAAACAATCGTATATCATTCACAACGCTTCCATTCATAGAATCTGAATGATGAATGTGTAGCCTACTTAGGTTTCAAAGTAGTATAGGCTCTAAGATTAAGCCTGGGTTTAACATTTAGCTTTTCAAAGGATTTCTTAAGTAAATTTAAATGTAAGGCTAATAGACTTTTTACAAGGGTTGCTATCTCCCCTTACCAACACAAAATGTGATGAAATCAAACTGTTAGGCGCGGACTGCCGATGTGGTGCGGTAGTGAAAAATCAACAAAAATATTTGTTTGAATTCTGTAAATTTTCTTCTAGTTTTATTAATGAAATGTTTTCAAAAATCCGCTTAAACTTTTAAGTTAATGTAGATCTACGCTTTCTTTTATGATTTCTGATAGGATATTGTTGTTGTATGAGATAAACGTCCACTTAAAAAGAACATGTATTTGGTATGTTTAACGGATATTGTTCATCGATGCTAAAGTCTCGCAGTCTGCGACAAATAGGTTGAACTTGTATAAGGAAATACGAGAGTTGCCAATCCATGTGTATATAGGTCCGTGGCTACACTATACAGTATGTTTATACTGGAATTTTAAAAGCGTTTCGAACGCTTTATCATTTGGTAGCGTACAGATATAATTGACTAGAATGTATACTGCTATAAAATATATTATTGTATACAGTTTGAAGAACATTATTTATTTTACAAATATCTGAGAGCGAGCAGCTTTAAAGTGCTGAGTAGGTCGTGTCACGTATTCCCGAAGGAAAGATGTCTCATAAACAAAGCTGGTTAATAATCAGATATATACAGTTTAAAAGCACTGTATTTTACTTCATCAAAAAGTCTCAAGCAAAACTATGCTTTTGAAAATACCAAACAAATGCAACATGATGTGTTATCAATGACCTACAGCTCTGTGATAAAAATAAACAGATAGTAGCTAAAATCAAGTACTGCTCTCGAAGAATTGACACAAATGATCACTCATTGCCTGTAAGAAAACCACCCTTGTGCCCAATTTTGCAGAGGACTCCTTGTTGTCAGCACTTTCAGTGCTTTGATTATCTCTTTTAAGATGATTTAGACTTAAAACATAAAAGATTTAACCTTATAATACTTTTAGATAGAGCTGGGATATTTATATCCTATGAACGAGTGAAAATTATACATACTTTTAGTGCTACTACAGCAGTTGCGAGTTCTGCTGGTTCTAATGATCGCCCGTCTGTCAAAACTATAACAAGTTTTGTAACGTTCCTTTCTCCACCGTGTCCTCTTGACAGTGTGTTAACTCGGACATAATTTATCGCTGAAAGAGAAACGACACCCATTGCTATGAACTTACACCTCTACTCAGGTTCTTGCAGTCAAAAAGTTCTAGAAAGCGATTTCTTGTTCGGCATGAATCGTCGACATCTTGGAAATGAACTGATAATTGAAGGAATAACAGTTAGTTAGAATTAAACTACGTATACTATAGATCAATAATATATCAATTATTTTAATGGTTTCCTTCAACCAATGTTTTATGTCCAGTGCACAATTAGTACATTTTATATTTATAAAGCTACATATATTTAAAAGAAATACAATATGATGTGACTATGTCTGTTCTGCAGTCTATTTTCTGAACATACCGAGATGTGTGCAACTTACCGAGATGTGTGTTAGTTTCTCCATTTGGGTACGGTGTTTTTGTTATTTGTGACAGAAGCTTGGTTTTATTATAATACTGGTTCAGGTAAAACCCATTGTGAACAGCGGTGCCGAATGTGAGTAACGCCACGCGGGTATTATTCTCTCCTATCTCGAACTGTTTTGTAATATTTGATACAAACTGAAGCTGTTTGTTGAAGTTTGCTTGACCTTCACTACCAGACCCATCGAGACAAAACACGATGTCAACGGGCTTGAATGGACAAGCTGAAATGTATGAAATAACAAACCATAAAACCAGACGAACATTGAGGAGAGGCTGTCAAAAGATACACATTGTATGGTTTGTTTACGTAACAATTTATTAAAATGTCTGGTTAATGATTCGTTTGAAGAAGTTTTCTTCCAAAAAGAACTGTGCTTCACTAACATTGACTTTAAGTTAGAAGAACATTTCTTGGTTATAACATTTGGTTGTTACATTTCTGCCTGCTTGCAGAGGGTGTGAATATTTGCAATAGTTTTCAATGACTACTTGAAAAAAGTTGATGATGTATCAATGTTACGGTCATAACAAAATAACTGAATGTTCTGAGTTTCTGAGCAGTTGTGATATCAAGGTCAGTTCAAGGCATGCAGCTTCTATAGCAAAGGTAGAACTGTTACTGTCAAGAACTATTTTGAAACTCTTGCATAACAGTTTTGTCCGAGGCTAGCGAAGAAATACAAAATGTAATGCCCTTCTTATTTATGACAACACACTTTCTACTCTACTTTATCTACATAAGGAATTTCATATCAATTTATTCATGGCATTTATTGGCACATTCTCCATTTAGCCTACACATTGCACACGGCGACTTAACTGTTTCTAAAACTGCCCTCCGAGATGAATTGTACGTGCTAATTAGCTTTAATTTTGGCAGGGAAAAATCAAGAGCTCCCATAGAGATGGTACAGTACACACGCTGAGAATAGAGTAAATCGAATATATCAAAAGTTATGTAATACTTCCTGAGTAACAGCGCAAAGGTGCACATAAGTTGACCGTCCTTCGTATGAGTTTAGAGATAAACATAATATTTCAATTACTCCAAAATTACTTATATACACGCACAATGTAGTCAAAACTATACTAGATTTCGTAAATTCTAAATTTATGCCATAATGACACTATTTTTTCAACATGGCAAACACTTTTCATTAATGTTTTCCTCCTTTTGAACACATACATTTTGTAAAAATTGAGAGGTAAGTGTTTACAGACCTTTGTCAATAGCGTTGACACAGTAGACCAAAGCCAGACCAGCTAGCACTCGCTGAAATAGTCCATTCATATTGATCATCAGACTGAGATATATTCAAGTCTGTGTCCAGTTGTTTTATATCAAATTATACATGTATATTGTTACTGATAAGAAAACGCGGCAGATGTCCAGGTCATTCCATAGCATTATGTCCATTGAAATTGTTCGTTTGAAAATAGGTACGTGTGAAATGCACGTTTGTCGTCCCGGAGTGGGTCCGCCGAGAAAGTGAAGAAGGACTATCTATGTTATGACTGAAAGTTGAGATAAACATGTATGGGTTCAGAAATACGGGCCATATGATTGATTCCATTCCTACACAGTCTTGCTATTCAATTTAAGGGTGTATTTTTACTCTTAAATCAAATAATTGTTCTTTAATTTCAAAAGAGTCGTCTTCTTTAATTATATACATTGTATAAGGCAAACTTCAAAAATAAAAAAGGTAAATATTGTTTTCGGTATCCAAGTATTCGAGCACTTTTCAGAATGTATTTTGCCACAAAAGAAAAGCTCAAACATCAAAACGACAAAATTCCTTCTAGTGTTACCCTTTGTGCGCTTTGCAAAGTTTTAGCATGTGATTCTAGTTCTTGAACTCGCTACGGTAGGCTAATTTGAATATACCCCAAAAATAAATGAATATAACTATTACAAGTGCCTGGCCTGAGTGATAACGACTTCCAGAATGCTCAACCTGAGCAATTTGGGTGAAATTGTTTCATTTTCTGACCTTTAGTAATTTTCACAATGTTCAGAAGAGATCATGAAGGCTGCGAGCACAATAATATTTCATCGGTTTCTTCAGTATTAC
The DNA here is from genome assembly GCA_022818135.1 of Saxidomus purpurata. NCBI lineage: Eukaryota > Metazoa > Mollusca > Bivalvia > Venerida > Veneridae > Saxidomus > Saxidomus purpurata. The sequence continues at coordinate 11,189,418 of JAFMSR010000008.1, forward strand.
ATAACAATTGTAGTACCTTAACAGTATTACATAACAATTGTAGTTCCTAAACATTATTACATAACAATTGTAGTACCTTAACGGTATTACATAACAATTGTAGTACCTTAACAGTATTACATAACTATTGTAGTACCTTAACGGTATTACATAACTATTGTAGTACCTTAACGGTATTACATAACAATTGTAGTACCTTAACACTTTTTATACTGGAGTTTGAAATAAATTACCAGCACATGTAAAGAAAACAGCACTGACAAGCTTGTCGTGACTAATTTATTAAAGGTCCACTACTAAGCGAAAATTAAGTGACAGTTATTTCAATGGCAAGTACATTACCTTATGCAAGACACTAAATAATGAAGATTGGCAGGTTAAAATTTACAGAAAGTGTTTGGAACACGAAGAAAAGTATGTGTATTATGTTGAAATCTCAGTGAATCGACAAAATGACCACCCAGGTCTTTTTAACTTTCTTCATAATGCATAGAAAAATAATTGTACATGTACTGTGATTTATTTAGAATTTCTACATACCAACTTTCATTTTTTATTAAAAGTAACTTATTTCTGTGCTTTTTAAAGTATATTTGAATTTTCGCTTTCCTTAGTATTGGACCTTTAACCAAAGAATGTCTTCGGCTATTTTGTTGCCCATTTCCTACTATTCGAACTAAATGTTCTATCATTATAACAAAGGCAGAAAAACATTACTGTAGAGCAAGAATTAAGTAGTGTTAATGATGATTCTTTGACAAAGTGCCTGTCTCTTTTGTCCATGTTTAAAGTCAAAGCTAAGAACTGCGAAACAAACTTTGGTACAACAGTAAATATTGACAATATGAAAGTATTTTAATCCTATGAATGTCAAATAAAATGTTGGTCGTGATACGTCTTGAAAGGGCCACTCCCTATATCTAGCAGATTCTATTCTCCAAACAGATGAATGTATAAATAAATACTACTTTAAAGAACATCTTATATCTACAAATGCTTCATTTTTCCACAAGTACCCAACATAGAACCCTTCTGTAACAAATCGCTATCCGCCCATTAATTGTACAACAACTTTAAATAGAGTATTGAATGGTTTACGGTACTGCAACAAATTTTGAAACGCTGATTTAATCGATAATGACTGGAATATATAGCTAAAACTTAATATTTGCAAATATCCAATTATTTATGATTTGATGTAATTTAATTTTACATTGGTTAATAGGGAGTGTCTCTTTAAAGGGGCACTCCCTGCATCTAGCAGATTATATTCTCGAAACATAGATTATGTGTTCAATGAACGTAAAATGATAAATAAATACAATTTCAAAGAAGAACCTATCGCGAAAAATGCCTCATTTTACCACAATTTACCACTATAGAGGCTTTCTGTAATAAATGGCATCCACCCATTTATTGTACAACAACAACTCTACATAGATTATTAAATGGTTTACGGTACTGCAGTATATTTTAAACCGCTAATTTTATCGATAATGACAGGATATGCATAGCTGAAACTTTTAGGTTAAGTTATAATACTTCCAAAGATTCTATTATTCATGTTTTGAAGGTTATTTAGTTTGACATCAGTTATAGGGTATGTCCCTATACAGCCTGGTGAATTCAGTTCAACTCCCTCCTTAGGACACGAGGAGATTATGACATACAGTTCAGTTCCCTACATACAGTTGAACTCCCTCCTTAGCTGTTTACACGAGGAGGTTATGACATACAGTTCAGTTCCCTACATACAGTTCAACTCCCTCCTTAGCTGTTTACACGAGGAGATTATGACATACAGTTCAGTTCCCTACATACAGTTCAACTCCCTCCTTAACTGTTTACACGAGGAGGTTATGACATACAGTTCAGTTCCCTACATACAGTTCAACTCCCTCCTTAGCTGATACACGAGGAGGTTATGACATACAGTTCAGTTCCCTACATACAGCTCAACTCCCTCCTTAGCTGTTTACACGAGGAGGTTATGACATACAGTTCAGTTCCCTACATACAGTTGAACTCCCTCCTTAGCTGTTTACACGAGGAGATTATGACATACAGTTCAGTTCCCTACATACAGTTCAACTCCCTCCTTAGCTGTTTACACGAGGAGGTTATGACATACAGTTCAGTTCCCTACATACAGTTAAACTGCCTCCTTAGCTGATACACGAGGAGGTTATGACATACAGTTCAATTCCCTACATACAGTTAAACTGCCTCCTTAGCTGATACACGAGGAGATTATGACATACAGTTCAATTCCTTACATACAGTTAAACTGCCTCCTTAGCTGTTTACACGAGGAGATTATGACATACAGTTCAGTTCCCTACATACAGTTCAACTCCCTCCTTAGCTGTTTACACGAGGAGGTTATGACATACAGTTCAGTTCCCTACATACAGTTAAACTGCCTCCTTAGCTGATACACGAGGAGATTATGACATACAGTTCAGTTCCCTACATACAGTTAAACTGCCTCCTTAGCTGTTTACACGAGGAGGTTATGACATACAGTTCAGTTCCCTACATACAGTTAAACTGCCTCCTTAGCTGATACACGAGGAGATTATGACATACAGTCCAATTCCCTACATACAGTTAAACTGCCTCCTTAGCTGTTTACACGAGGAGGTTATGACATTTCCTTATCAGTCTGATTTTATTCTATATAAGTTTAAGGTATTTCTGTCTACATAGTTACTTTAGTTTACCTGAGAGGGTGGAACTTATTTCTCTTTTGACAGTGAATGAAGTAGAAATAAAAATTGTTCTCAATGGTCATGTTTTACTGTTTCTTGCAGGGATGGAGACATAATGATTATAGAGAGCTTTAGAATTGACGAATGTGCCTCGTTCTATTCCCAAACACTCTATCAACTGAAATACCAAATTACAATAATTGATAATGTAACTGCCTTCATTTAATAATACATATGTATCTATGAAATTGTAAAATACTCCACAACCCCTGATAAAAGCAATGTTGTTCTATTGAAAAAAACGAATCGGAAATCTATTCATCATCGATGGGGTTAATATAGCTTTGCGAGGTTTCTTTGGCATTACTTTCGTACAGTAAGCATCTTATCAACACATACAATGTATGTAGTAAAAGTTTGTCCGTAGTGCATGTCATGCACCAAAGGCTTTAGCAATCTCATGTCCCAGTGAGATTATTTCAGTCCCGCTCCTTTGTATGAAATCAAGCAGTGAAACAACTGGGACATTGTACTGATACATTCAACCTAATGGAGTAATTTCCCACGATATTATGGTACCATATCTGAGAAAATGCCTTATGTTGCTTCGGGCCAATTTTGCACCAAATGTTTACGTTTCTAAATATATAATTACACTAAGTGTAATGTAAAAAAATTATGAATTGTTTAATCACCATATGTTATGTTATATCATTTACTGTGTGATTTGCTGGTTTTCTCATGAAGGTACGTCTTAGTACATAGTGACCATATTTATGGGTTAACAACTGATGCCATTCTAGACAAGCCTAAGTACGAGTGCAAGAAGTGAACTTGAAAACACTGCAGATAGAGACAAAGGTAAAGTTTTTAGTGGTAACCTGTACGGACCATGCCTTAGTACGATACGAACTGTGTTGTCAATCAGCTCTTGTACAATTTCCATGCACTACATATTGATTTAATAATTTGTTTTTAGTTTTCTGCATGTATATGTATTACTCTGTGCAGCAAATATGCATTAGCTATCCCTTAATTTTAACACTGAGAGGAAACATTTTATTATATTTCTACGTCTTGTTATGTAGTAAATTGCTCTATTCAAATATTTTTGTGAAAATATATTTATAGTACTAGATCTATACATTCTCTTAATTTTGACGTTGCACACACTTCAAACGCTTCAAGAATATTTTCGTGTTATGTAAAGTATCCAGATTTCCAGATTAATCTATGATCAACTCTAGCTCATCTGTCACCTACAGTTGCACAAGGACATCATTTCATGTTAAAGCTGCTCGCTCTCAGATTTTGTTGAAAAAAAAGTTCTTCAAACTGTCTGAAAATAGCACACTTTAGAATGAATAGACAAATAAAAAGGCTCCATTAAAAAAATCCTTTAAAATTATCTGTTAGTTAGGAAATAAATTTTACTTTTGAGTGATATACCGGTTAGTATATCACTGTGTGGAGTTTAGATAAGTAGTAATCTAATCACGAAGGCCGAAGGCCTGAGCGATTTATTACGAAGCATCTAAACGACTAACAGTGATATACTAAGCGGTATATCAGTCAAAAGTAAAATATATTTCCATTCTAACAAGTTAATTTAAACTAAACAAAATATTCGAAGGGGTACTATTTACTGCACTACCATGAACTTGCTGCTTTGTACTCGTAGCATTCCCTGCATTCCGTCGAATTTTGACTGTTCTTTTTTACTCCTCCATTAAAACACTATATATATTCGTCTTATTTTTTGTTGTTGCTGTTATTACAGGCGATATCGGAAGTGTAGCAAATGTTACTACGATTTCTTTAAATCACTTTACTTCATTCATAACACTTCCAATCAAAGCGTATCAACGCAGGCACATTCATAAATGTTGTGTGAAAATAACCCGGGAGGGAATTTCAGCAGCCAAAAATAGTTCCGGACGTCTAGAGTGATATACTTTGTAAGGTATATCACGCTCAAATCCGTCTTTGTGTATATAGGAGAAATGTTCAATAGTGTTAGAATTGAAATTCTAACACTACTGAAAATTTCTCCTATAGAGGCAAAGAAGGATTTGAGCGTGATATACCTACCAAGTATATCACGCTAGGCGTCCGGAACTATTTTTGACTGCTGAAATTCCCTCCCGCGTAATATTCAGACAACACCTATGAGTGTCCATGCTATAATACGCTTGGATTTGTATTGTTGTGAATGAATTCACGTGATGTAAAACAAATCGTAGTAAAATTTTCTACACTTCCGGTATCGCCAGTAATATCAGCAACAACAAAAAATAAGACGAATAGCGTTTTATTTGAGGAGTAAAAAGAACAGCGAAAATGTCATGAAATGCAAGGAATGCACGGAATACTACAAGTTCAAGGCAGCGACTTCGTGTAAGCGCATCAAATAGTACCCCTTCCAACATTTTTTTGGTTTAAATTAACGTGTTAGAATGGAAATAGATTTACTTTTGAGTGATATACCGGTTAGTATATCACTGTGTGTTGTTTAGATGATTCGTAATTAATCACTCAGGCCTTCGGCCTTCGTGATTAGATTACTACGCATCTACGCTCCACACAGTGATATACTAACCGGTATATCACTTAAATGTGAAATCTATTTCCTAATTATACGCTACCAAAATTTTGAAAATCCAAATATAACCATTTATTTTATGTTTTCCAGTGAATTATAGAGTTTCCTCAGTGAAATAAAAGTGATAATCCACAGTTTTGAAACAGTGGATTACCATTTTTATTTTTCACTGTTTTGCAATCTTTAACCCGGATTTACGTCAAAAAGTATACCGAGCGTAATTAATGCTGGAAACCATGCGACGATGACGTCGTTTAAATGACGTCATTTGCGCTATGTTTCTGATGACGTTTCCCGCGATTTTCGATATTTTGTAGAAATAAACTCAATAAAAGTAGAGTTTTAACCATAAAATAAACAGAAAAATTGTTGGTATCGGTGTAATATCACGTTAATTTCACTCGTGAACACCAAAAGTTGTTATTTTCACTCGTGGCTGCGCCACTCGTGAAAATATCACTTTTGGTGCCCACTCGGTGAAATTATATAGAAGATAATTGTTGGTTTCGGTGTAAGATCGCGTTATAATTTCACCGAGTGGGCACCAAAAGTGATATTTTCACGAGTGGCGCAGCCACGAGTGAAAATAACAATTTTTGGTGTTCACGAGTGAAATTAACGTGATATTACACCGATACCAACAATTTTCCTGTTTATTTTATGGTTAAAACTCTACTTTTATTGAGTTTCCTTCTGTAAAATGACGAAAATCGCGGGAAACGTCATCAGAAAAAATAGCACAAATGACGTCATTTTAACGACGTCATCGTCGCATGGTTTTCAGCATTAATTACGCTCGGTATACTTTTTGATGTTAAGCCGGGTTAAAGATTGCAAAAACAGTGAAAAATAAAAATGGTAATCCACTGTTTCAAAACTGTGGATTATCACTTTTATTTCACTGAGAAAACTCTATAATTCACTGGAAAACATAAAATAAAACGTGATCTTACACCGAAACCAACAATTATCCTCTATATAGCGTAGCGGTGCCGTCAACATTTTCAATGGATTTTTGCAAGTTGCTGCCTAGATTTTTAGCTCACCTGACCACGAAGTGGTCATGGTGAGCTTTTAGGATCAATGAATGTCCGCCGTCCGTCCGTCCGTCCGTTCACAATTAGTTTGTTTACACTCTAGCATCTACATTTTTGAAACAATCATAACATAACTTGAACACAATATATATGGCCGCAAGACTTTGGATGAGTTCGATTATGGACTTGATCGGATCAGTACTTCCTGAATTATGGCCCCTGATTTAACAAAAATGTTTACACTCTAGCACCTTCATTTCTTCACTTACCATAATCATATTTACAGAGAATGTGTATTACCATAAGATCTCGGATGAGTTCAACTAGAGCCTTGATTGAATGTTTACACTCTAGCATATTCATCTCTTCTTCAATCTTTATCATATTTACAGAGAATGTGTATGGCCATAAGATCTTGAATAAGTTCAATTATGGCCTTGATCGGATTGGTTCTTCCAGAGTTCTGGCCCTTGATTTAACAAAAATTGCAATATATATAACCGTGTTTACACTCTAGCACCTTTAATTTCTTCACTAATTCTAATCAGTGTTGATGAAACTTGGCAGGGATGTTTCTCCCTGAAGCCCTTTCATAGTTGTTCAAGTAATTCCATTCCATGCAGAACTCTGGTTGCCATGGCAATAGAAAAGAAAAACTTTTAAAAATCTTCTTCTTAAGAACAGGAAGGCCTAGAGCTTAGATATTTGACATGTGGCATAACCTAGTGGACCTCTACCAAGAATGATCAAATTATGACCCCCGATTCAAAATTGACCCCGTACAGGGCGTCTCTTGTTTTTACATAGGTTTATATAGGAAAAACTTAAAAACAATCTTCTTCTCTGAAACCTCAAGGCCAAGAGCTTAGTTATTTAGCATATGGCATTGCATAATAGACCTCTACTAAGGGTGTTCAAATTATTACCCCCGGCTCAAAATTGACCCCGCCCAGGGGTATCTTGATTTTACATAGGTTTATATAGGAAAAACTTTTAAAATATTTATAACCACAAGGCCAAGAGCTTAGATATTTGGCATGTATCATTGCCTAGTAGACCTCTACCAAGAATGCTCATATCATGGCCCCCGGGTCAAAATTGACCCTTTCTGCTATTGATGACCTTGTATTATAGCCAATGGTAGCCAGGTGAGCGATATAGGGTCATCTTGGCCCTCTTGTTACTTATGTTGTCGATTCTAGCCATTACTTTTAAAATTTATGTTTTAGTTTATCATTTTTGAGAACTTCATTTTTTTCATCGAAAACTGTGAACGAGCAGCTTTAAGAACTTTTATAACGTTTGAAAGTACTATGCATTGCAAAGATGTTCACATGACATCATGACCTATACTTCTACATACTTTTAATCAATGTTACAAATTTGGTTGCGTCTGACCTCGTTCGTTTGTGAGAAAATTACCATATTACATGAAGACGTTTAGTTCAGTCACGTACTTTAAGACACAGGTCGGTCAAGTACATTTTTGTGTGGTTACATAACATTAACAGCAAACCGTAGTCTAGAAAATAGAGGAAAGCCTTGCAGCTATAAAGTCAACGAAAGCGTTTAGCTGCAGAACAAACTCTGTTAGTGTAACGATCTTAGTTTCATTGCATCGTGTGCAATACAACTAACCCAGGCAAATTAAATGATATTGTATATTAATCAAACTTTAGATCAAGTTAATGTCTTGCGTGAGTCTTTAACAAGATGTCGAGTAAGCAGAAGATGTCATATAAGTTCGATAGCTCATAAAATTTATCAACATCTGAACACAAACAAGTTTATTCACGTGATATTGTTAAATTACTCAAAGCTCTGATATTGCAACAAGGCTGGTAGGTTAACCACTTATTTAACAATGATTAAGAATTTGACCAGGAAAAGGACACAGGAATTCTTCTCAGTTCAGTAAAGGACGAAGATACCTTTATTTTGCCCATCTAAAATCATCATAAATCATTCTGTAATTCATGAAACATATACAAAATAAAGCTCTGAATTTGGTAAAGGCTGTGTATACGTTTAATAACGTATACAAGGAAAATAGGATACCTTCACTTCGTTTCAGACCAATAAAACAGGCAACTCGAACTCGGGTCTTCACATTATTAAAGTATGCTAAATTAATAGTAGAGTTCGTTACAAAGTTTAAATCCCTCGTCCTTTCTCGTATCATCCAAGGCCTTTGTGCTTGTTACCCTCTTTTGCGGCTGTCTATTGAATATCTTGATTACGTTGCCCTTGGTTCCGTATGTAACTACGTACTGCTTATGCAAATGAGCGGTGTAATGATCTGTACAATTACTAAATGTTGTCAGGTCAAGGACATGCAGCATCAGGCTTTGGTATTTTTACAGAATAGGAGCAACGCAGAAGCCGAAAAAATACACTTTCCTACAAGGTGCTGATATACTCTGGGACTCTTTCTTGTAACATACAAATATCTTAGGATTGAAATAAATATTACTCAATTTCGGAGTTTTATCAGCGCTTGGAAACAGGCAGAATTTACGTTCTTTATACGTTTATTACAGATGCCACACTGGTTAATGGGTTTGCTCATGCATATTTGTATTCTATTTGTGTGTACTTACCGACAATGTGTGTACATTTGTATATTTGCTACACTTAAGCTTGCACTGTGTTGCTTCTGTTGTAATAATATAAACGTTTTCTGCTTATTAACTGATATCTGTTACGTTGATTACATGAATCATCATACCTGCATCAATATATGTAACAACGATCCGACGAAAGACATTTACAAAGTCACCTTAAACGGAATGTTATCATGTCCATAATACCGAAAAAATGTAGAAGATCCTAACACGCTTTGTTATTTCTGTGTAAAATGTATTACCAAAATACCCATTTTTAAAGAATTCTTGTATTAAGCTGATTAAATTCATACTAGAATATATTAAATGTAAATATTGTTGACTCTGATTATACTTGTCAATGTCCTTTTTTATTTGCAAATTGAACAAAACATACAATATATCAAGTAAACAAGATTATAGTTAGTGTTTTATTGTCAGCCTCGTGCTAGTATAGTTTATTTCAGTAAGACCATTTTGCGTTATCACCCGGATTCACATGCTAAATCAGTCAGCTGTCTCTTGATGGAGTTCAGTAGAGCGAAACTGTTCACTTTCACGACATGATGGTTCGAAGCGATGTTTGCCAGTTCTGTACTGTCAACTCCAGGTCCAATTCCCACGGATAACACTTCAGCTTGCTTGTGTAGTAGTTGTGCCTCTGCCTTTGTCTGGTCTGGCTCATTTGATCGCCCATCTGTGATGACTATCACAAATTTTGAAGAGTTGGTTCTAGCTCCATTTGCCGGAAGGAGAGTCTGTGTTCGAACAAAGTTCAAAGCCCCTGAAGTATTTGTTGATTCACCCATGTATGTTATGTTACGTATCGCACGGAGGACGGCGTTTCTGGAGTGGTACTTGTTGAAAAAGAAATCATTACGAACTCCTGATGAGAAGGTTACGACGCTGAATTGGACATTTTTTGTACCGATGGAGAATTGGGCGGCAAAGTCGTGAACGAAATCTACCTCCTTTTGGAAATTATCAGGACCTTCACTGTCTGACGAATCCAGTACAAATATGATGTCAGCTGGCTTTAAACCACACGCTGAAATGTGTATACAATTGTCTTAAGAGTAATTTGTTCTTATGTTTTACATTACTTTCAATTTTTAATGCACAACCATACATATTTTCCTGTCGCCTTTAAACTTCTTAATTTGTGCAAAGACTAATTTTTAATTTATATTTTTTTCGTTTTAAGAAAGCTTGAAAATAATCAATGTAGTTACATTCCTTTTGTGCAAAATGAAACAAGAGGGCCATGATTGTTACATACCAAATAGGTTTTCCTATATACGTCTTTGTAAAACAAGTGACCCCCTGGGCGGGGCCAATATTGACCCCATGGGCATAATTTGAACAAACTTTGAAGAGGTCTACTAGGCAATGCTACATGCTAAATATCTAAGCTCTAGGCCCTGTGGTTTCAGAGAAGAAGATTTTTAAAGTTTTTCCTATTTCAGCCAATGTTAAACTAAGTGACCCCCGGGCGGGGTCAATTTTGATTCGGGGGTCATAATTTGAACAATCTTGGTAGAAGTCTACTAGACAATGCTACATGCCAAATATCTAAGCTCTAGGCCTTGTGGTTTCTGAGAAGAAGATTTTTAAAAAATTTCCTACTTTTTTGCCATATGTCTGCATGGAATGGAATTCTTTGAACAATTGAACAATTTTGGTAGAGCTTTATGCAGGGAACATCCCTGCATAGTTTCATCAACATTGGCCCAGTGGTTTCAGAGGAGATGTCGTTTGAATCAAAATGTTGACGGACGACGGACACTCATCAATTAGAAAAGCTCACCCTGGCGAAGCTAAAAATGGTTCTTCAGACAAAATACCTGAAAACTATTTATTTTGAATATTTTGAACAAACAATATTTCAATATCGATATGCGAAAATTTCAGTTACCTACGTCCAGTAGATACAAATTACCACGTTTTGAAAACATACACCTAAGTCGTCATTGTTCACTGTAAAATTGATACATACCACAATCATCCATCCTAAAAGCTCACTCTGGCAAAGCCAGGTGAGCTAAAAAGCAATTATCAAATACTTCTAGAAATTACCTGCTTTTGTAGTTGTTGGAGGCAATGTTGTGGTAGTGGTTGTTGTAGATGTAGATGTTGTTGTACGTAACAAACTTTCTATGAAGGAAAAACATGATTTCATTAAAATATATGACGCCTTGTTCATAAGTGTGCAAATCACTCGACCTGCCAAAACTGTATGTGAAATCAATAGTAGCACTTACTATAACAGTATACTATAGTTGTAAATGAATTTGCTAATTACATAATATGGTAGTTATTATGATTTCATTATGTAACACTTACTATTACTGTATACTGTAGTAACTGTTTGTAATCAATGCTACTGCACTGAAATTAACGCTGACGTATCATTATTTTGCACCATTTCTTAACACAAATTTTGACAGTTTTTTTAATCTTTTCCGAGATGAGTATATGCCTGTTTAAAGAAATATAAACGCACGAAAGTTACGCAAGGTTGTACTCACTTGAACAAATTGAGTTTACAATGTCTTGGTGAATGGATGCGAGTTCATTGAAATGTCTCACATTGAACCTGTGCTGTTTATCTGAAGCTATCATAGACAGTTCATGTCTGTCTACACTATCTCCTATCCCAACAGTAAATGTGTCTATACCAAGTCTAAAATAATAAGACGATAAAACGTACAATTCAACTCCTTAAACATGATGCTTGTAAACATAAAACTGTGTTGTTTGCTCAGTAACCCTTAATAAAAGCTCACGATTTCAGGAAGTTTCCCTTAAGTTTTAAATATACATGGGAACACCAAAATTTAGGTGAAAAATCAATTCATAACTTTCGAAAGATTACTATTCAAATTGAAAACATGCACACCCTCGTTATCAACTGAAGGTGTCACGTACGATAAAGTTTGAAATCTATTCTATTTTAGCCAGGTATTTGGACACAAAAGTCACATATTTTGTTAAGTCGAGTGGTTTTCAATTCAAATGGTTTTATCTAACCTTAGAGCTGCAGTTGCTTTGATTTTTGTTAGATCAGGCTCTGTTGATCGTCCGTCAGTTAAAACAATCATAACCTTGTTCGCCCCTCGTCTTGATGAGTGGCTGTGAGTTAGTTGTTGGGTAGCTAGCGCAATACCTAAATCAGTCCTTGTCTCACCATCTCTGTGTCATGAGAGTGATATAAAAGCTTAGTGTTTGTAAAACGCTTTCTTGGATTTTTGTTTCATGTATAAAGCCCAAGGAACATTCAAATGTCTGTTTAGATACGGTTAACTATTCAATTAATTAAAACAGATGAATCGCCTTGGTTTTACTTTATCGGATTTTTTAATACTGGACCAAGATTTTTATTTCGAGGAATTAAAAGGGTAGCTTTAGCAGAAAACAGAATTTTAGAACTGAGCTTGCGCATGCTGAGAGTGCTTCTTGGATTGAACATTAGTTTTATAGTTAAAATTGTCCTTGGCTATATACATGTATTCCAAACATTCTTGGTTTCAATAGCCCAGTTGTTAGGACGTCCGCCTCCGGAACGGGACAAAGACACCGATGCCAAAAGCCCATCCAGCTGTGAATGGAACTAAAATATAAATTTGAATAAACAAAAATATATACTTATATTTGTTTTAAACGAAGCGCTGTATGACATAGTACGTGGTTGATCCGTAAAAAAGACTGAAATATTTTTATTTACATGTATGGAATTTTCAGGACATTTTGCTTTATTGTTTCAGCTGTATGATATGAGCCCAAACGCATTTCTGTATGTCCGCTCGTTGAAAATGTCACAATGCACACCTACAAAATATGTTTAATATTCAGCAGCAATATTTATCGGTTACTAAATTAAGGTTAAATTACTGCTCTAAAATGGCTTTACTGCGTTATGGTCAGGAAAAGACGCTTAAACATAATGATATCCTGGAATACATTGAAGAAATAACTTAGATCGGGTTGTTGCACTGAATATAAGCATATCTCTATTAATCCTAACAAAAAAGATGGATTTTCATTTTTTGACCTGCATAGTCAAAGATTGCCACTACATGGACATTCAATATAAATAAAATGCGATAACTTTAGTAATATTCATTTTTACGAGTAACAATCAGTTGATCAGATGTTTTTTTTTCTGAAATTAGGATGGTCATTTTGAACAGAACTATCACTTGTATAGTGGAATTTTTGCAAACAGCAATTGAATTATTTGTATGTCATATTGCGTCTACCTGTGTATGTGACGTTCCCTCATATGAAAATTCGTTTACAATCATGTTGACGAATTCAAGCTGACGATTGAAGTTCGAGGCGCCTTCACTGCCTGACGAGTCTAGGACAAAGCAGATGTCCGACAGGTCATTGCAAGCTAAAATATACAGGGACACACATTTTGTTATGCCTTGTAGTCAGAAAATTCAATGTTCAAATTGAAATGTCAGAAAAATATAACCACCGTGTAAGACATCATAAGATAACAAGGACGAGAGTTCTTGGCGATTCATATATATGTTATAAGAATCCAATAGAACATAGGACATTCTATGCTTTAAGACTATAATCTGATCCAGCTATGATTTATTGCCATGTCAGAAAACGTTTCTTGTATGATAGCCAGGTGGATAATGTCTGACATACGTTTTATTGTCGTGCATACGTCGAACTATATAACCGGAAGATACAAAAATCATTTCATGATGTCTTCGAGATAAGAAGACGGACATTTTCCAATGAATAGAGAAATGTATAACTTCGAAAAAGCGGTTGACTACGTTATTCTATTGATTAAAATCAGAAAGTACCGGTATACTGTTTTATAATGGAATTTTTTAAAGAAAGAACGGAAGCGCCATTTGATTACTGAATTATGTGTATCTAGCACTAGTAGTATTATTACTAATACTATAACACTTTTTAATTCTGTGACCTTTTGGAACATGCTGACTTACCGTTACATGTTTCTGTGGTAAGGTCATGCTGTAAGGTATTGAGAGCTTCGAACGTGGCCACACGAAATGTGTGGTTACCATCACTGGCTATATAAGACAGCTCTGTAGGATCAACATGACTTCCTATACCTATAGCGATGATTGTTACCCTCGGGTCTGTCTGTAGCATAAATATAATACAACTTAATTAAATGGTATATAATATTCAAATACATGTTTTATTCTTTCCAATATTTCCAAGATTACTGAGAATGAGAAGTACTTAGATAGCGACCAAAACCAACAGAGTCCTTGTCATATTCTATGCTTCTGTGTGAATCTTTATTGTACAATGTAGTTGCTTTTTGTCCTCCTAAAACATATACATGTATAGTGTTTGATATAAGCGTGAAATCATAGAAAGTATTATAGTTTATAATAGCACTTTATACGGTGTATATCCATGCTGTATATCCTACCTTGAGGTTTTCAGCCTCTGTTTTAGTTTTCTGTTGTTCTAATGACTGTCCATCTGTCAAAACTATTATTATCTTACTGGAGTTTCTGTCCCCACCATGTGCCGACGATAAGGTCTGTGTTCTGACATACTGCAGAGCTGAAAGAAGATTATGTTATAGTGTTACGTTTTGGGGAAGAGGTACGTGAATCTGAATCAGAAGGAGCCAATGACAAAAGTTTGGAACCCGAAGTATCTTCACCCTGAATGAACAACCTGTTTATACCGAATTCTTACTTCATGATCAAACATTTAGAAAAGAAAATAGTATAAGACTTCTTATTTACTGTGATAATGATTTTTAAGAAAGTCTGTACCGCTGATTTATATTCTGAAGTTAAAACCTATAGAACGGAGGATGTAGTGAACACCTGCTTCGATAATGCAAGGCCTCTTTTCATGTCTGTCAGAAAATAAGAGAAATAATTCAAAGCATTTCAAGTATCATGCTTTGTCGTCATGCAGTGTGTCATTTTAAAACGTATGGCCATTTGACCTTCTGATAACTTGGCATCTGTGTAACACGTGTACTTCTTATCAATATGGTTAAATATTGTGTTAAATTCTAGGTTCATTTGCAGAGAATTTGGAATCAATTTTTATGAACTTGTATATATTCTTATCTTTGTTTAACTAGCGGTATTTTTCACATGTTCATAGTTTGACTTCGACATAAAGGTCATTAAAAACTGTCATTAGAACTTTGAAAATGATATTTATTTGCAAGTATTTATGTAATTGTAAAATTAAAGGCTATAAAGTCTCAGGAAAACATTGAAATACTCAATTGCAAAACTATACTAGATGACGTTCACGTAGGCGTCTATTAAACTACCGGTATTGAACAACAAATCTCTCATACATTAGCGGTTTACAAAACAAACATATTTCCAACAAAAACAAATGACATATTTTTTAAAGAAAAAAATTATGATAGTTTTTAAGAATATCGTTCATTATAATCACCTGGGTACCTAAGATGCTTCTTCAATATTTTAATGAATTGTATATACACTTTTCGAAAGGTACCAGATGTTTAAATGTTTACTGGAATTTATTTTCGGTTCAATATCACTCCTTTCCGTAATGCTAGTACATATTATAGCTTTATATATTGTAATATAACCTATATATAAGATCGTTCATGCATTTCATTTAGCGCTCAATATTATGTCGCAGTCAGAAATGATATGAAATAGATATACACATACCTAGATGTGTGTTTGTCTCTCCATCCGGATAGTTTGCATTACTGATATGGCTTTCTACAGTCGCATTGTCTGTATACTGATTCAGATAGAACTCGTTGTGGACTCTCGTTCCGAACGAAACTAAGGCAACCCTAGTGTGATCAGGGCCTATTTCGAATTGTTTGGTAAAGTTCGAGACAAACTGCAGCTGGCGTTGGAAGTTTTTTAGTCCCTCACTTCCGGAACCATCAAGGACGAATATAAGATCAGCCGGTTTGAATGGACACGCTGAAGAGGATGAGAGAACATGAGTTGATGTGGTATTGTGTCCCGGAGAATGGTATGAAGTAATTGAGATTTCTTGTTGGTGTCAGATGGTCATGATCTACTATGACAAGGTTGTTAGCTATTTTATAGAGCATGATAAGTGATGTTTGTTTACGTCTTAGTTCCAGAGTTGGCCATTGGAGTGTTTGGGGCATGGATGTGACACTGCTCTTGTAAGAATAGTCATGCATTACGTATTAGAAGTTATATGAAACTAAGTTTATGTTTATTTAGTTTGTGACATATCAAATACTTGGTTCCATTTTAATTCTGCTTGAATGATATATTGCTTCCTGCATTTTTGGCCTGGGGACTAAAAGTCCCCTAGGCCTAAGTAAGTATACCACATTTCAAACACTGCAAGAAATTTAACTGTGCTATGTGCGAATAACAACTGTAAACATGCGCTATGCGAAAGTAGTGCAAGACAGACCAGATCAATCTTCTGTTTGAATGTCGCATATGATAAGAACATATTACAAATAAAAACAGTACATAAAACTTCAAACGACTGCAGGAAGGTATATAGCTTACGGGCTGCATTACACATTTTTTTCTGTTTTAGAAATTAATGCGCTGTTAGCTGATTACGGAAGATAATCATATGCATATCACGGAAAAGTACGGATATTTACGGAAATTTACGAAAACGTACGAAACTCGATATATAAGAGTCTGTAGTTTGATTTTCAAATTTCCGATGTTATTTCATTGACAACTTTGTTATCTACGAACGAATACATATATATATACCTTAAAATAAATGTCTCTAAAAAAGAAAGATACAATTTACGTACATTCACGAGAAGGAACTCACGTGATCAAAATCACCCGCCATTTATCGAGGACGCTGCATGTCAAGGCCCAGTGAACGGTTTCACCGATTACAACTACAAGGTAACCCAGAATCATTTTTGTCGAGCCCACCTGCGATGAGCTCGATATAGTTGTCACTTTTGGCGGTTCGGTGTATGTGCGTCCGTTTGTCAGTGCGTGCATCCGCCCGTCCGTCGGATTTTGTCCGGACGGAGCATATCTTTTTCATGCATGGTAGGATTTTAATTTAACTTGGCACAAATGTTCACCATCATGAGACGGAGTGTCATGCACAAGAACCAGGTCCCTAGGTCTAAGGTCAACGTCACACTTGGAGGTTAAAGGTTAAATTCAAGAATGACTTTGTCCGGAGCATATCTTTTTCATGCATGGAGGGATCTTAATTTAACTTGGCACAAATGTTCAACATCATGAGACGAGGTGTCATGCGCAAGAACCAGGTCCCTAGGTCCAAGGTCACACTTAGAGGTTAAAGTTCAAAGTCAAGAATATCTTTGTCTGGAGCATTTCTTCTTCATGCATGGAGGGATTTTGATGTAACTTTGTACAAATGTTCACCACCATGGGCTACTCTTGTTTTTAGAATTACTTCCCTTTGTTGTTACTATAAATAGCTTATATTGTAACTTATTTATTACTGGCCTTAGAGAAAAATCGAGACCACTTTTCTGTGGTACAACATGCATGTTACATCCAATATTTTGGTGTATTTTGACCCATCTCTACTTGGTAAGGAGTTAGCCCTTTTGACATATGGCGGGCTCGACATGTTGCACGTGGGCATCTAGTTGGTTTTCTCTGTTATACACATTGTACAGTACTGTATTTATATTTCATTGCTGGTATTGCTTTGCTTATTTCTGTTTCAAGGTCTTGTCCTTGGCACACAATAATTTTCGATCCACATCATCAGATCATATCGCTTGAAGTTGTACAAAGCGCAGATCGAATTATTTTTATTGGCTTAAACATTTTATAATGTTGACTATGTGATTATTTTTCATTTAACGTACGTTTTATAATAAAACAAACTTCCCTGCCACCCATATATTTGTGAATCATTCATTCTGTGTCATATATTGAATTTCGTCCTCTGCACATTTCGACCCGCGCTTTAGGTAAGATTCAGCGCAAAACACGTAGGTCAAAACTTGTTTTTCGGGGAGCCCCCAGGCCTCCAGCGCTCACAGCGCTTTGATTATAAATGATATCAATATTAGAAGAGACACCAGTAGTTCTTTTAGCGGTATGAGAATCTAATTTGATATCTAGATTTTTTAAATCAAATCGATGTAGGCCAAGACAAAATTTATTCACATTATCCAACTGAAAATGATTAATTTTCAATGAAATAGCTTTTACTCGCCTTTGTCAAGAGATGCAATTTGCTTAATTCCAACACAAATCAGTACTGTTAAGACTATGGTTGTCTTCATTTTGAGATTAAAACCTGAACCACTGCGATATGAACTATTAAAGTGCCGCAATTGCTTTAGTAGATATTTCGTTCCAAACGTCAGGTCTTATCAGTGGGAAATGTCCAGTGCACAAAATGACGAATAACTTTTTATAAGCGAATAAGGGCAGATTATCAACGACCCCTCTAGTCAATGTTCCTTTCCCGCCAATCGCACTCTATATCATGAAGTTAAGGTATCATAACATAAACGATGAACAAAAAGAATAAAGAAGAACAAAATATTATTTAAAATAAGCCCAACTAAAATTTAATTATTTCAATGTCAACAAAACAAGTAGCAGAACAGCTTCGAATTGGAGCTTCAGATTATACATACATTGTATATACGCAGGTACATCAAGAAGTTCCTAGCCTAGCAAATAAACAAAACTTATTCAAAATTTCATTCATTTTATTTTTCAACAATATTTCGATTTCAATGCATTTGTCCCAGCGTCACTCTAATTATGCTATCTTGAAATAGCTTATAATCTTGACCCGCCACAAAGACTTCAACAGCACCAATGACGTCAACATCACTGTCAAAAATGCCTCTCACGCTATTTAGATTTGAGTTTGGGTAGGAGGTACAATCAGAGGATGCTAGATCAGGCGACTTGGGGAGATATGCATGGAAAGAGTTCAAAGTCATACTCAGCAACTGCAGATTTGGCAACTTGTGAGGTGTGCGCATGTGCAATATCCTGAGGCAAAAGGATACCTGCTCTGAGCTTTCATCTTCGTTTTTCTTTAATGTTCTCCATAAGCTTTCATAATTCATTAGCAAAGTACTACCAAGGGATGGTTTGACATCTCTAAAGATAATCCACCCATGACAACACCCTTGCAATCCCAGAATACTTATGCCATACACTTGCCTACTGATGTTGTCTGCTTGAACTTCTTCGGTTGTGGTGAACCTTGATATTTGCACTACTTTCTTTGAACTTTTGACTCCGGATTAAAGTGATGCACCCATGTCTATCATGAGAAAGTCTTCTGGGTTCACTGTAAACGTATCAAACAATCTCAGGAAATATACAGCCAAGTCGAAAGTTTGTTCATGTGAACGTCATTAAACAAAATGAATTGCGGAACCAAAGCCTATTCCTGAAGTATTAGCAATATGCTGAATGGTCACCCTTCTATCATTACTTCTATCTTACGAGGTACAACATCAATTTGAATTTCGGTAGTTGCATTTTTATGACGACCTGACCGTGGATCATCTTCAGTGCTGGTTCTTCTATGATTGAATTCAACAGTCCAATTATTTACAGTTGAATATCAAGGACTGTCACCACCAAGTGCATTTTGCATGTCTTTAGGAATCCTTGGGTGATATTCCGTGCATGTCAAGATACCTTATCACCGTTCTCTTTTCTGACTTTTCCATTTCACCAATGGCTTACAACTCATCAACAATTTAAAGTTATATTACCGTTCAAAGTGAAATCATAATTTTAATAAAGCCATTAATCAATGACTTACAGTCATAGAAAAATGAACATTAATCGCCATAGTTATAAACCAAAATAAATGAATCTGTATAACAGTTTCACTCCCGTTGAATATAGAGGAAATCTGGAGAAAAAAACTGCTTTCTGTGCATCTTCTGTGTTTTAAGTTTCTATCTTGACCATTATTCAATAAGGTCATTTGGAAGGGTAATATAACTTTTAACATATTTTACTAAACCTCAACAGCTTTCGCACACGTTACCGATTGCATACACTCTGTAAATTAAGTGACTGAAAACACGTTTGCGGAAATGAAATTGTGCAGGGTTTGAGACTTTTTGATGTACCGTCGTGCTACATTAGTATGTTCTATATTAATTAACATGACACCAATGATGCGATAACCTCACCCCTTTGTTGATGTCGGAGTATTTATAACAAAAGAATCCACTCAACCCTTTTCCAAGTGCATTTATTTGTCGTAGATGAAGTCCAATTTTGATTGGTATTGAAATCTTTTGATAGAGTACTGACGTAATGCTAATTATCTAGCCGATGCTGTAAGAGCCGTATGCATGGACTGCAGATGGATTGATGGTGAGGCAGGTATGCAAGAGAAGACATATTTGTCAGTAGACAATTAACGAACATTATATTTATTATGTCCACTAGTTTATCATTTCAGTAGTGTACATGGCTCTGGCGGTTCTGGTGGCGGATCTTAAATTAACAAGGAAGATCTGTGATTACAATATAGTGTTATCTCTTTTTAAGCTTTATGAAGTAAAATAAAATTGAAAATATTATTTTAAAATATTTGATAATGTTTATCGCAGTCATCTTTTCTTTGCATTACATTTATCCAGTGGGTTCTGTTTCAGTGGTCGCTGCACCATTTTTAAACTGGTGCCAAAAACCAGTAATTGGCATTTGCACATAGTAAACTTTCACAAACTGAACACAACAATTTTTTTTATTAATTATGTGGAATTGTTTATAGATCTAGTAATGTTCATACAATATCCATCCAATATTATAATGGTTAGTCAGCATAAAATTCTATCACATAATTACAGGTTGCTTTCAACGACTGGGTAAATTGTAAATTTGTGATACCATATTGTATATCAAAATACATTATGCACAGTTTATCTTATTTCTCATTGACTGTCTTTGGTCGGTTAGATTATAATTTCCATGTAATAGCTTTAAACGGATTAGTGATTTCAAGTTCTTGTTGGACAGAAAACAAAATCATGGAAACAGAAATTAAAATTGAGTGTGATGAATCTACTGAACAGTGATCTAAATCTGAATTTGAAAGTGTTAAAGAGTAACAAGGAAAATTTCTTAGCCATTCTAAAATGAAAACCTGTAAAACATTTCTCAGGAAAGTAGTAAGAACTCTTTAATTGTTTACACTCTCTTTTACATTTCTGGTATTCTGATTACATTATACACACTTGTAATATAGTATCTGTAAAAAGAGAGACAAACATTATGTGAGCATACTACCAAATTTAATGTACTACAACGACAAATGAACAGTTTCTTATGTTTCACTCTGTTTCCTTCGGTACAACAACTCCATGAATACCGTCCAGCAAATAGGTGTCTTAGGGTCAAACTTTTTGATTTTTGGTTTGATTTTTAATTCCATCAACTTTTGCAATATCTTCCCTTTCTGCTGATACCAAGACTAAGCCAACCAAAGTAGTCAAAATACAACATCGTCTACAAATTGTAACGTAACATATTGTCTGATGTTGAGAAAATATAATTGCCATCAACTTTATTTTACATTACTTCATTTATCCATGCCATCTATAATGTCTTCAAGACCCTAAATACCATGTCGAAACAGATAAATTTAATCTTGTGACTTCCAAGTCAGTTTTCAAGCAAATCCTTTCCCTTCAACCAAATCTGCCTCTTCAGCCGTTAAATGTTGATCGATATAGGAAAGGGTTTTCTCCCACAGTGCCTTTTGTTTATGTTTGTCACTTGCTGACCTCGATGGCCTTGTTATTTTACCGTCAATCCAATAATGGCCCGATATTCCAGCGTATTTAGGATTGGTTGCTAGATCGATAGCAGTAACAGCTCCTTCAAATGGTGTCCTTATAGCACCGCATGTCCTGGAACAGCACAAGAGGCATTTCACACCACATGTATATACATCACGCCAAAGTTCTGTCTCTACGACTCCCGGATACATACAATTAATGGTAATATTCGACCCATTTAGATATTCTGTCATCGTAATTGTTTGCATGATTTGATACAACTTCGAACGGCCGTAATAATCCCAGCATTTGTAGTCGTCAGGTAAGCCGGTATAATTTAATGTATCGACATCAAACTTTCCACTTTCATGTGCTCTGCTCGAGTTGAGGAGAATACGACAGTCTGGTCCAGAACATTTCATGATGGGCAAAAGCTTTGCCATCATAAGAAACTGACTGAGATAGTTCACCTGAAAAGTCATTTCAAATCCATCTATAGTTTTTTGATACGGTCCGACGCCACAGCCAGCATTGCAAACCAAAACATGCAACAGACGATCACTTCCCTTGAAATCTTCACAAAATTTCAGTACAGACTGAAATGAAGATAGATCCACATGCATAAATTCAAGCGATAGTGTTGGTTTGTCAGTCAATCCTGTTTTTTCATTCTCTTTTTCGGCCTGAAACTCCGCTTGCATCCTATCCATTGCTGATCTTGCTCGGTCTTCCGATCGACAAGCAAGGATGACGGTAGCTCCCATCATGGCACACCATTTTGCAATTTCGTACCCAATCCCACCGTTTGCCCCAGTAACAAGAATGACTCTCTCACTTGTCAGAGGAACCATTGGCAAAGACGCTGTGTCGCCCATGCTCTGAAAACAAACATAATATATTATATTTTTATCATAATACGCTTGCGTTTTGCATATTGGTGTTTCTCTATTGAGTTTAATGCAAATGTTTACTCTATTTATAACAAATGAATTTTGCTCTCGTCTGATCATATCAGATTAAACTTTAGACTCATATTTAAGCACAACTAACGACGAAATATCTACTAAAATATATGACAAGGGAGACGATTTTAATGTCAATATAGTCAAATATCTACAATAAGAATGCGATGTTTACCACGGAGTCTACATAATTATCATAGACTTTTCCTTTCGCTATGGTCTGATCTTAATTTAGATTTCAACATAAGAAGTCATACATGACTGGGAAGTTAT
Source organism: Saxidomus purpurata (assembly GCA_022818135.1). Taxonomy (NCBI): domain Eukaryota; kingdom Metazoa; phylum Mollusca; class Bivalvia; order Venerida; family Veneridae; genus Saxidomus; species Saxidomus purpurata. The sequence goes on from JAFMSR010000008.1 coordinate 11,212,357, forward strand.
GTTATGATAAGATTATCTTGACCATAGATTTCGTCAAATATTTACCAAATTTTACACACACAAAATCTTAAGTACTGAATATATAAAAAGCTAATCTAAAACCATGTACTAGCCATGTATCATACATCCCAATCTGTACGGACATATTTACAAAGGACACTGTTTCGCAAGACAACAAAAAGTTCATAAAGAACCATGAAACTAATACCATTAAACTCGCCGCGTGTTGGGTGATTGTTCCTTTTGCAGCCATTCAGATTTCATTGCCATATGGTTCCTCCTTCATAAATCCTGCATGTAGAAGACGGAAAATGTTATTGATTTTGTTAATTATTTGCTTAGTTGTGCCCTTTTAGGTAATCGGCGGTAATAGACATTATACCAGAACATATTAAAACTTAATCTTTTCATAATCTACATCTGACACCTGACTAATGATGAATATTTGAAGACATTTCAGAGTTTAATTAAAAATGTATATAGTTTTTGTTGCCCCATCCAACTTATAAAAATTGGTCAAATAGTCATATTTTGATGTACCTTATACAGTGAAAATGGTTATGTTAACTAGTTTTTATGTACATTTGTTTTTGTTCTAGGTTACATTTCCGGTTACTTATAGTTCCATGGCGGTAATCTGGTATTTAATCTATTATTCTATTATGTGTTTGTTCATGCTTTATGATGGAATTTTGCAAGTTGTGTCCTTTACTTGTGTCGCTTGGCGAAAACTTACCACACCCATGATGTGATCATTTTTAACAATGTGTCACGTGACACATTGTCATAGTAGGCAATTTTGAAAACGACTCAGCGGAGGGGCTTATACGTTTGACGCTGGCCGGAGTAAGCCGGGGTACGCCGGTATTTCCAAACCTCATTGCTTAAAAGGCGCCGATTTCATTCTAGCTTTTTGAAACGAATAGAACGGCGTACGCCTGATGCGTCAAAACGTATAGCCCCTGACAGTTTGAACAGCCATAGGTTTCTCCTTTCGCCTGCAAAGTAGATCGATTTTAGCTGAAATGCGTGTGGATCGTGTTCGTGATCTCGACGTAAAAATAAACTAAAACCCGTTTCCGTTGCGTAATACACGTGTTAATGCTTTAAATCATTGTAACACTAATGTAGGCAAAATTCAGAGTATTTGAATTACTACACCATCAGGCAGATTCAGGATCAAGTCTTGTTTTGGCATCCCGCATGTATACATGTATTATGGAAATTAAACGTAATCGAGAGGAGTATTTGGATCCGACATTTCATACAATGTGAACATCCTTATTTCCATTAGTAAAATTACATGCGTGCTTAAAACGGAAATGGATAATAAAAGTGGGTTTTTGTTAAAGGGGGAGGTATTATAAACATAAACGATGAAGTAAATGAATGATACAATGTATTCGGTTTAATTGTCGGATTTCATCAAATGATTTAAATCCATTCGGACTCGAAAAGCTGCATTGAATGACCACAAAACAGCGACCGACCGATAGTGGCGACCCTTAACTTAGCGACCGATAGACGTTACTGAGATATGCTGAGTTACTCCGCTTGAGTTAACGGTGTAACCGGTGAAGAGGTTAAATAATTTCTGTTACAACGTGTTTACTGTTCGTTTTATAAACAATAGAAAATGATCCTAGACGAGAAAAGAATGGCCTTCTTTGGCCAAGGCATGTTTGGTAAAGTGTTGAATTACATAATTGAAATCACTTAAATATTAACTTATCATATTTGCAGTCTCACGTAATTAAAAAGCTTGTTTTTTTTAATATTTGAAGAAATGGATTACTTTGCATTTACTAGGCAATTTCCCCAGACTTTTTCCAACTTTACCGGTTAGTTTGTCTAGATCATCTTGTAACATAGTGCAACCTGTAAATATTTTGAATGCTCGGATTTAATTGAAAAAGGTAGGAAGTGTCTCCTTGTCTGGTCCCTGGAATTTTATGTATAGGATATCGACCGAGTACGAGGTCTTTCTTTGTGGGAAAGACCTGTCCACGGGCTGCATGTAACAACGAGAGCGCGTAGCGCTCGAGGTGTTTCATGAAGCCCGTGGACAGGTCTTTCCTACAAAGAAAGACCGCTGTACGAGGTTGATATCCGGCTTACACACCGTCAACAAGCCTTGCTAGTTATACGGTGTAAAATGTCTGAATTTAATTAGATAAGCGAAACGGGGTATGATTCCGATGAAATTTTACCCCATCATCCTTGATGTTTTTGAGGAGCAGGAGGCAAAGACATCTTTATAACACATAATACGTACAGGTAATATTATTATTGTTTTCTTCATTTATTCGTAACAACATGTAATATACTAATCTTCGAAAAATAGCACGTGTGGTTAGATTTTTTATGTAAGTTGTAGTTTTACTTTTTAAACACCCGTACCAAACTTTATGTGGGTGTTATTTGGAGTTGCGTTGTCCGTCCGTCCGTCTCTCTATCCGTGCAAATTTTGTCTTCGAAATTAATAAGCAACGGCTGGCCAATTATCATTATAACCTCAATGGATTCATCGGTACAAAGCCTCAGTCCGCCCTTCTCAGGAATAAATAAAAACTTCTCTGTAGTATTAAGTACATTTGTACCAAACATTTTGCATATCGTCAACGTGTTGTGCTCGGTCATTAATTAATTCATTATTTCATTAATTAATTAATTAATTAATTCATTCATTCATTCATTCATTCATTGACGGCCCTTTGCTTTTTAAGACGTTCTAAAGCAGTCTCGTGTACATAGAGGTTTTTTTGTTGATAAGATAAGCGGCCGGCTACTTTCGACTGGAGAACACGGACGAAATAATCAAACTTAAATATATTAAAAACGTACTGGGTCTATTGTGGGTTTGTTTCTTTTTTCTGTGATTTACTTTCAGACCTACGATTTTGCTGTAAAAGTACCCTTTTATTTCAGAATTATTTCTTTATGCACAAGTAGGTGTTTGATGTGGGTCAATATCTTTTTGAAAGATCTGCATTAAAAATGAAAAGCTCGTGCACAGGTCTATCTTTGCCCGTTGACAGGTCTGGCTAGGGAAATTTCAGACCTGCCCACGTGCAAACATAGACCTGCGCACGAGCTTTTCATTGTTATTGCAGGTCTTTCAAATATATATGGACCTATAACAAACAAAGGAGTAGGTGTGTAATGAGTGAACCAGACTTGGAGACTGTGCTTGCCTGGTTCAACTGGACAGAGACAAATGGGGGGAATATGTCTCAACGTCCAGCTCTATTTCTGTTAACCGACAACCTATACTGTAAAATTATTTGTAACATATTAAAAAACTTTATTACTTTAAATTTGAAATATTTGCTTGACCTGAGTGAGAGGAAAGCAGTGTCTTTATTTATGCTAAATTTACTAATATTTCATTTTTCTACTATTGCATAACTTTGCAGTTAATGGGAGTGTGTCTTTAAATTCAATTGTTCACACATTTGTACAACACACATCCAATGTCAACATAAACAATATCGGATTTATTCAAAAGATATAAATGTTCTTGTTATTACTGAAGCATAATATATTTCATTTATAGTATTGCTATGTTAGTGCTCACCATGTACATACTTCATTAATAGTGTTACTATTTAAGTGCTCATATACATTTCATTTAAACTGTTACTAAGTTAATGCTCAAATACTTGCAATTTGTCTGTGTCCCATCATAGCAAGGCAAATTGTGGCTTTAAAAAAGGACCCCTTGCCGTCTATCTGATGTCCATTAACTTCTTTCTTTAACAACATTTCTGAACTCACAGCATTAAACTTTAACAATCTTTTTATGAACCAGAAGGCCAAGGGCTTAAATAATTGGCATGCAGCATTGTTAACTAAACCTCTACCAAGATTGTTAAAATTCAACCCCTTGATCAATATTATCCCTATCAAGGACTCGCTTGGGTATAATGCCTAAAAATACAAACATTTTAAATTCTTATTGTCTGAAACCAGAGTAAGAGGTGGCCATTTAAACCCTCTTGTTTTAACAAAATTGTTGCCATTTTCAACTTGGCGAGTTTTCAATTATAAATTGTAATATCTTCAGTATCAATGATCCCACTGTTCTGAACTCCACCTTCAAAATCTACAATGACAAATGTTTCATATAAATGCTCATTGTCCTTTTGTATTTAGCACATAGCTCTACATCCCAATGATAACATGATTGCATCTATCATACATTCATGGTACTTTGAAATTGTAAGTGAAACTTGTCACACCCAATGTATAAATCACTATTGATGGTTAAAGTGACATTATGCGCATCTTACTGCACATAGTGTATTTTTGGTGACAGTTTTATAAAAGCAATTTTTGGTTGCTGTTCGTTTAAATGTGTTAAATTAATGATTATGCCGCATTATTACATGTATTCGAAGTTGGTGCTTTAGATATAAAAAAATCGGACTGATAAAATGATAGTTGATTGTGTCGTTATTTATGTTGGTAGAGATTTCGGCAGTGGAAGGGAATCAACTCCTGCATGCAGTTGTTCTTTTCTTAAATTGACTCTCCCAGTTAAATAAGAAAAATCAATATATGGAAACTTATTATTTCATACTGGTAGCGTGAAGAGTTTGGTATATTGGGTTAAAAGCTATTATTTCCTCTACGATTTTGTACACACACCATATTCAGCTGGATTTTTACTTGAAAAAAATGCGCATAATGTCACTTTAATACATTTACAGTATTCTACTATTAAATCATAGCTTTGTGCAAGACCATCTTCCGCATATACACTTGTGATGCATTTTCAATCTGATACATAAAAACTGCATTTTATGATTTTAGCTCAAATGGACCAATAGTGCTATTAAGATCGCATTATGTCTATCATCCATCCATCCACAATTTCCTTTAACAACACCATGTTGTCTGAAACCATTATCTCATTGTTAAAACTTTCCAGGGATGTTTCTTGCATGAAGCTCTATCAATGTTGTTCAAAATATTTCATTCCATGCTATGGCAACAAATAGAAAAACACTTAAAAGACTCTTCTTCTCTAAAACCACAAGGCCTAGGGGTTAGATAGTTAGCATGTGGCATTGTCTACTGGATCTCTACCAAGATTACTCAAATTATGACCCCCATGTCAAAACTGAACCCAACCGAGGTGTCACTTGGTTTTACATAGGCTTATATGGGAAAAACTTCAAAATCTTTCACTCTAAATTCACAAGACCTAAATATTAGATATTTGGCATATAGAAATGCCTAGTTCACCTTTACCAAGATTGTTCAAATTATGACCCCCAGGTCATGTGTTGAGGGTGCTGATAATATTTTTGTGTGACTCAATGTAAAAGGTAATCAGAAATTCTTAACATATTTGGAATGCAACAGAAATGCGTTAAATACAGTCAAAGTTTGTGTAATGTCATATGTAAATGCAATGCAAGCTAGTATAATCATGAATATGGTTAAAAAAAAAACATTTATCCCATCAGCAACACAATTTCATAGATAGTATGTAATATGATCTCCAATTTTTGATCTCGTTCATTTGTTATTTGTTCGCTTTTTTGTACGTATGTTTTGTTACAATAGTTTATTATACCCCCAAAACGAAGTTTAGGGGGGTATATAGGAGTCACCCGGTGGTTGGTCGGTCGGTCGGTCGGTTGGTCGGTCGGTCGGTCGGGCGGTCTGTTGCATTTTCCTTGTCCGGAGCATAACTTGAAAACTACAAGTTGGAATTCAATACAACTTCATACAATGGTCAAGCACATTGAGAGGAAGTGCAGTGCACAAGAACTATAACTCCATCTTGACTAATTACAGAGTTATTGCCCTTTGTTACTTTTCCTTGTCCGGAGCATAACTTGAAAACTACTGGTTGGAATTCAATACAACTTCATACAATGGTCAAGCACATTGAGAGGAAGTGCAGTGCACAAGAACTATAACCCCATCTTGTCTAATTACAGAGTTATTGCCCTTTGTTACTTTTCCTTGTCCGGAGCATAACTTGAAAACTACTGGTTGGAATTCAATACAACTTCATACAATGGTCAAGCACATTGAGAGGAAGTGCAGTGCAGAAGAACCATAACTCCATCTTGACTAATTACAGAGTTATTGCCCTTTGTTGCTTTTCCTTGTCCGGAGCATAACTTGAAAACTACTGGTTGGAATTCAATACAACTTCATACAATGATCAAGCACATTGAGAGGAAGTGCAGTGCACAAGAACTATAACTCCATCTTGACTAATTACAGAGTAATTGCCCTTTGTTAGTTTTCCTTGTCCGGAGCATTACTTGAAAACTACTGGTTGGAATTCAATACAACTTCATACAATGGTCAAGCACATTGAGAGGAAGTGCAGTGCACAAGAACTATAACTCCATCTTGAATAATTACAGAGTTATTGCCCTTTGTTAGTTTTCCTTGTCCGGAGCATAACTTGAAAACTACTGGTTGGAATTCAATACAACTTCATACAATGATCAAGCACATTGAGAGGAAGTGCAGTGCACAAGAACTATAACTCCATCTTGAATAATTACAGAGTTATTGCCCTTTGTTAGTTTTCCTTGTCCGGAGCATAACTTGAAAACTACTGGTTGGAATTCAATACAATTTCATACATAATGAAGCACAATGAGAGGAAGTGCAGTGTACAAGAACCATAACTCTATCTTGACTCATTTCAGAGTTATTGCCCTTTGTTACTTTTACTTGTCCGGAGCATTATTCGAAAACTATTGGTTGGAATTCAGTACAACTTCATACAATGGTCAAGCACAATGAGAGGAAGTGTAGTGTACAAGAACCATAACTCTATCTTGACAAATTACAGAGTTATTGCCAAGAACAGTATCTCTTTTTAGTTTGTTTGCAAGGTATTCTGTTACTACGAACTTTCTCAGTTTATAAAGCAGTCTTTTGGGGGTATTAATCACATTTAGTGATAGCTCTAGTTTCATTTAACTATATTTTATATATTTAAAAATCATCTTAATATCTTGCACCTATTGATATTCCAAGCCACAAGTTTTTCAAAATCCAAGCCTCAGTCTGTCCCAACTGTCATATAAAAGGCGTAACTCTCCTACATGGATTGATTGGGATTGCATTCCGTCCGTCTGTCCGTCTGTCCGTCAGTCCACCATTTCCTTCAAATGACATCTCTGAAACCACTTGTCCAATGTTGCAAAACTTTGCAGGGATGTTTCTTGCATGAAACTCTATCAAAAGTTCAATGATTTCCATTCCATGCAAAACTTTGGTTGCTATGGCATAAAATACGAAACAATTAAAAAATATTCTCTAAAACCGCATGGTCAAGAACATAGATACTGTTAGCGAGGTATCACTCATTTTGCAGAGGACACATTGTTGTCAGCACTTTCAGTGCTTTGATTAACCCTAGGTATATGTTTTGAACAAACTTAGAGCAGGACTACAAAGGCTATCCTATATGATATTGGCCTTGCGGTTTTTGACAAGAAGATTATTAAAGTTTCCAACATTATATGTCACCACTAGTGCGGGGTCAAATAAGACCCAATAATTTGAACAAACTTTGTAAAGATCCACTAGATTATGCTACATACCAAATATCTAAGCTCTGGGACTTGAGCATTCAGACAAGAAGATTTTTCAAGACTTGCCAATATAACTTACAAATGTATGTAAAACACTTGACCCAAGGAGAATGATTTGTACAAACTTGAGAAAGGACCACTAGACAGTGCCATATAACTATATATAAAACAAGTTTCCCCCATGGGCGGGGTCAATTTTTCTACTGGCGATATGATTTAAACAAACTTGGGAGAAGTCCACTAGACGATGCTACACACCAAATATCTAAGCTATAGACCTGTGGATATAAACAAGAAGATTTTTTAAGTTTTCCTATACGTTATGTTAAACAAATATATGTAGAGTTTTACTTGACAATTCGGCATATTAAATATCTAGCCATTTCGGTTTTGTCTAAGAAGATTTTTTAAATTTTCTTCCTGCTGCCATAGAAACTAGAGTTCTGCATGGAATGGTTTTTAAAGAGGACTATTTAAGGAGTAAATATTTGGTTGAAATTGACAGAGTGGTTTAGGAGGAGATGCCGTTCGAAGAAATTGTTGTCGGACGCACAGACGCACAGATGGACGACATCAGGCGATCTCAACAGCTCACCTTGAGCACAACATTCTCAGGTGAACTAAAATGTACTTAGCCATAACTCTGGTATTCTCCGAGCACTCTGACTGAAACTTGCACGGCCGCATTTCCTCATCGTAGAAAACATCTCTAGCATGATCTTCTCGAAATCTTTAAACCATGTCTTACACACAGTTAATATAAATAAAGATCATAGAAGGGAACTGCCCAACTACCACGAGTTCTGAGTACCGCTTCGAAGCAATTAAAGTTTTTATATAGACTGCATTAGAAAAATACTTAAAACCATAAACTGATTGTTCAATATGCAATCTGAAACTTGCATGGTAGGCTTTTATCAGAATAGTTTACTTTACTACCTAATTTAATTAAAATTTCTTCAAACCATGTCTTAGATGTGGCTCAGAATTTGCGGAAGGGCAGACAGACAATGCCAAAACAAAATTTAGTCAACATTATTCATAAGGTAATGATAAGTAGCTATCAGTTCTTTAAATGCTTTAATTGTTTTACATAGGTGAACAAAGTCCTGTAGGATTAGATAATACTATTTCTCAAGGAACGTTAGATTTGCCTTGTCTCAGCATCAGCAATAAAAGGAAGATCTTTTGGTAATACAGAGAATTGAGAGTTTTTTATTTTAATTATGATTCAATTAAAATTTGAATGGTTTCAAATTTGACCAATAGTAAGGGAAATCATTATGTAAGGTAGGCACGAAAACTTGCACTCTGTCACAGAGTATCTGCCTCTTTAAAATCAAAAAAAAGTGTTTTGGGAGGTCTGCTGTAGGCTGCATCATGATCATGTAACATACAGTAGTTTTATAACTGATAAGGCAGAACGAAACTAACATTTCATTAATCAGTATTGCATCAATGGTCAAACTGTACTTCATGAACAGAATATGCAGAATCTGTTTCACATACATGGTGTTTTAAAAACTGCACTGTAATAATGATGAGAATATGTAAGAAAAAATAATACTTTTTATAGACAGGATGGGGCACTTTTATGTAATGTCCACACATACACTCTAAGACTTAAATTGAAAACATGTTACACCTTGGTAAGGCATAATAGAACGATGAAACATTTCATTTACACTTTAGCCATCTTCCTTATTTTGAAAAGGCAGACATTTATCCCTTGACTCTTTATAATTTAAAAATCTGATGCAATCATTTAAAGGAAAGTTAATTTGAAAATAAATTTTATGTGAAACAAACATGTTAATTTCGCCGAAGTATATAATAGTGATAGTTATTATGCGTCTGCAATCAGAAAGATAATTCGTGAAATCTTTCAAAATCATGAAACGGCTAAAGTTCACCAATGCAAAATTGAGCTTAGGTGTTTATGTCTGTTTACCTATATACAAAGTTGATTTTAATACTGAGTTTAGGCTCTAAACTTCTTGTTGAAAAGATGTTACATATATTCAGTGAGGTACAGGAGAATCATTGGCAAAAACTAAAGTCAGTAGGACAATAGCTGAGTGCCGTGGTGCTGTGTTAAGTGTAGATCGCGATCGACTGATTGAGTCACTTAGTCCTTGTAGATACTTGATCAAGTATTGAAAATTGAACATAGTGTTGACCCACTTCATCTTGACCATGCACGGATTCCTCCTCGCTACTGTAGTTATGATACTACAATGTACCTTTTCGGCATCAAAGACCTGCTAGAAATGACCGAGCAACGTCCCCAGTTTGCTAACTAAGGCTATATATTGCAGCGAATTCCCTCCAAGCGACACATACTTTCAAAGTCACAATTTCAAGCAAGTATTTATAAAGTATTGTTGAAGTGAATGCTACATATTCATGTTATTTATTTAAATAAAGCTCGGGTGATGAATAGAACATTTACACCTCAACAATAAAATTAATTTATTCAGTTTATGCACACTCCATTCTGACTCAAAATTATGCAATATGATATCACCTTTATTCTATGGACGAAAATTATGTTTATCAATATGTTGAAGAATAAAATTACATTTTGTCCTAACTTTACAGCCGTGGCTTGTGAAGTAGGCTAGTGTTTGTCCAAGTCACATTTATATTTAGATTTACATATCCGAAACCAGATCATTAAGGAAGTTTAGAAAATCTTGTCAACGAATAAAAATTTTGAGGAAGTTAAAGATAATATTACATAAAACCCTCTGGAATCTTTTAAGAGTCTATTTTGGGGAACATTACAGCATTGTTGAATCAAGTAAAAAACGTATAATTTATGCACGTTTGTACATCTTAAGTGGTATTTTGAGAAACACTAAAATATACATAAACACTTAGTTCTGGACTTTACCTATATAATTGAAAGCCAAATGCAATGTTATACACCGGTTTTTAAAGACGAGACGCTCAATGTGACCATCAACTGGGTATACATCTGCGTTTTGTTCGCTCTCTTACTCGAATATTGGCGTTCATCCGGTTGTCACCAAATTAGTTAATTAATGTGTACTTGCTAATATCTCGGTCAAGTTCTATAAAAAAAAAACTAGATCGCTCGGAGTTGTAGCGGCCGAGTGTAAGAAATTTTGCCAAATTAACATTGGCTGTATTTTACCTCTGAGTTTATTGAGTAGCACTAAAATAGACAGAAAAGTTTACATACTATTTCGGCCAAGTTTGACAAACAGCCAGTGCACAAAGGTACAAATTGTCACTAAATTGCTAAGTTCTCACCAAATCTATGACCAGATTTTTGGCAATTAACGTATACACATACAATACATTAATTCTGTTGATCCTGCATTTTTTATTTCAAAATTGTTATTCACTCTGTTTTCTTGTTGTATTGTCCAGTTTATAAAAGTAGTTTTGTGTCTCTCGACTGTAAATAATTTATTGCGTTTTACAATATGTTTTTCTGATTGTAATCTCAAAGTATTAAAGGTGTCTAGACTTAGTCTCAATAACAAATTTCAATATTGCGTTTTGTCTCGTATAATTACAGAAAATTCGACATAGGGTGTCAGACTCAAAAAGAGGTGATCCTACTGCAGATTTCATAATACCGTGCCGTTTCAGTGTTTGCTTTACACACAGGTAGTAAATGACGTCGATGTCACATTCTGTAGTTAGCTCCGCCCAAATCGATACCTTTATCGTACACACTGACTACTATACTGACAGTATAAGCTAACACATCTTCAAGCTACAACTGCGACATAATTTGATTTTTTTATGAATCTAGTGCTTATGTATTGTTTTTGGATAAAATTGGTTTATTTTAAACCTCGAAAGTTTATTTCATAAAACAACTTGTATTCAATTTTTACAAACGAAACCGAACTGTATTGCGTGTTCTACTATCAACACGAAACAAAGATTTTATACTTTTCTGTAATAAAGTATATATGATAAAATGTTGATGGAGAAAAATGTGTCGTCGGCTAACTCGGGCTAAGTATCTGAAACGTTTGCTGAGCTAAGAAGACACGGTTGTAAAGAGTCTCACTTATACGACAAACTATTTACAAACATGATTCCAAGAACTTTTCTTGCAGGATGTTTAGAATGAACTGTTTTAGGACATTTTTTATTCTTGAATCACTGTTGAACCTGCAGAGAATATAGCACCCTTAATCATCTTTACTTTATATTTTTTCATACGGGAAATCCTTTCTAAAGCGTGATTAGAAATGTATGATACATGTATATATAACTGTTGTTTTGTTGCATCATCGCCGATTGTATTTTACGAGAAAACAGAAATTCACCTTCGTAAAATTTATAAAAGAATGTCTAGATCATTGAGTGACCACTCTTTAAACTTCTGGTAAATTATACACATTATACATGCGCTCTGCATGTAAATATTTGTGCACAGTATATATAGCAAACTCCCGTGTACCATCTAAGATTCAGGTAAATGTATCGCTGTACAAACTTGCGAAAAGTCAAATCGTATGTCGATGAAATGAACACGAACTGAAAACATCAAAACTTGGCTCGATTGTACATGTAATCGTTACCAATTAAGTGAACGAAACTACTTATAAAACAAAGTAACTTTCGTTTGTACTGGCGATAGGTCAACTGTAGTCCTAGAAAAAAGACCTCGCATTTATTATCTTTAGTTTTCACTTTTATGATATTTTACTTTTTATATTCATTGAGGAAAGTCATGCTAACAAAGATGTAAAAAATAAACACCAAAAGTTTAAAAAATACAAATCATGAAGAAACAAGCATTATGTCTAGATAGTTGGACTACCGGTAGAGGTTAACGCTCTACATTTTTTGTGACATGTGCGTTGTTACATTTCTTGCTTTTACAGATTTCAGAGCATCGACAGAAAGATTTTAGCACTCTTGTAAGTCAAATACAGTACGTGCAAAGCATGCGCGGTTGTAACAAGATATCAGTATAGCCGTATTTTATAATGCATAATATTAAAGTATTGCGACCGGATCCTTTATAGAAGAGCGAAATAGAATGTATATTTACAATATTTTTATTCATTCTACTGCGACATAATTATATTTACACTAAATTTATGTAAGTGAAATGACACTTGTACCGGATTTACACGTACATGTTGTATGCGTATATTCCCTTCTTTGATGGGACTCTAGCACACAAGCAAGATGTACGCAACCACACACTAAAAACTATTGAATGCCGTAAACAATATGACCGATTTATATTTTTTTCTCACTACACTTTATCTGATAGCTCTCCGTATGTGTAAAATGTAGCTCCGCCTACAGACGCTTTAGTCATTCATTACCTGTATTCAATCGATACGCAACAAACACTGAAACGGCGCGCTATTATGAAATCTGCAGTATGTATTGTTAAAGATGCAATACGAGCATTGTGAATTACAGCATTTCAATGTTATCGCGTGCCCTCTACCGCGTGAAATGTATGAAGCATTGTATAAGTTTTAGTATAATGTATCATTCAGTTTGAAAATACACCACCAAGACCTTTTGAAACACAAGCCGAGGCAAACCGTTGCAATGGTTCAATCAAAGGTGTGAGAACTCGGCCGACCGTTTCGAGCGATTGAGGCATCAATTAACAATTTTGGGACTAGAGGGATTTAAAATGTTGCCGAATAACCGCATTTTTCGAGTCATTTTAGTATTGAAATACGTATGACTCGGTAGCTAGAATATCCCTTCGGTGGAAATTTCTTTGTCATCATCTTACTGCTAACTTGAAATGTATACAACAAAGCTGAATCACGTTTCCAATTTGACGAAATGTATCAAGTGTTTCCGATATAAGCTTATGTAAAACCAAGTGACCCCCTGGCAGGGTCAATTTTGATTCGGGGCTCATAATTTGAACAATCTTGGTAGAGGTCCACTAGACAATGCCACATGCTAAATATCTAAGCTATAGGCCTTGTGGTTTCAGAGAAGAAGAGTTTTAAAGTTTTTCCTATATAAGCTTATGTAAAACCAAGTGACCCCCGGGCAGGGTCAATTTTGACATGGGGCTCATAATTTGAACAATCTTGGTAGAGGTCCACTAGACAATGCCACATGCTAAATATCTAAGCTCTAGGCCTTGTGGTTTCAGAGAAGAAGAGTTTTAAAGTTTTTCCTATACAAGTCTTTGTAAAACCAAGTGACCCCCCTGGTCGGGTCGCACCTCTTATAGCCTCTTAAGAGGATGGTGGACCAAATAAGCACGATTACAAACAAAAAGTGACCCCCCCCCCCCCACCACCACCAAGCAGGGTCAGTTTTAACTTGGGGCTCATAATTTGAACAATCTTGGTAGAGGTCCACTAGACAATGCCATATGCTAAATACATAAGCTCTAGGTCTTGTGGTTTTAGAGAAGAATATTTTTTTAGTTTTTCCTATTTGTTGCCATAGCAACCAGAGTTCTGCATTGAATAGAATTCTTTGAATAAATCTGATAGAGCTTTATGCAAGGAACATTCCTGCAAAGTTTCATCAACATTGGCCCAGTGGTTTCAGAGGAGATGTCGTTTGAAGGAAATGGTGCCTGGACGGACGGACCGACGGACCCCAGACGGAGAGTGATCCTAATAGCTCACCATGGCACTTTGTGCCAGGTGAGCTAAAAACTTAAATACGTGTAGTCAGTAAGATTTTTCAAGGAATTGACTGTGTTTCGACAGATAATGTAATTTTGTCGATTTTTTAAATGAAACACCAGAATAATTTATGATAGACTTACCAATTGGTACTAAATATCCGTTGCTTAAATCGACTTTTAACATCACCAAACCATTACACTTATCAGCATATTATGCAAGATTATGCTTTTACAACCACAGGCTTAATCATGACATTATTATGTGCATGCACAGTAAGAAAACGTAAAAGTATGATACTGCCAAACTACGGTGTTCCGTTTGGACCATCGCGGTTTTTATTTTTCTCCCCATACCACGATGCTCGAAACTACGATGATGAAAGTCGAAACCACGATGATGAAAACACGAAACCACGATGGTGAAAGTCGAAAGTCGAAATTACGATGGTGAAAGTCGAAATCACGATGGTGAAAATACGAAACTACGATGATGAAAACACGAAATCACGAAACCACGATGGTGAAAACGCGACATAATTTCGCGTTTTCACCATCGTGGTTTCGACTTTCACCATCGTGGTTTCGACTTTCGACTTTCACCATCGTAGTTTCGACTTTCACCATCGTGGTTTCGACTTTCACCATCGTGATTTCGACTTTCACCATCGTGGTTTCGACTTTCACCATCGTGGTTTCGACTTTCACTATCATGGTTTCGACTTTCACCATCGTGATTTCGACTTTCATCATCGTGGTTTCGACTTTCACCATCGTGGTTTCGACTTTCAGCATCGTAGTTTCGACTTTCACCATCGTGATTTCGACTTTCACCATCGTGGTTTCGACTTTCACCATCGTGGTTTCGACTTTCACCATCGTGATTTCGACTTTCACCATCGTGATTTCGACTTTCATCATCGTGGTTTCGACTTTCACCATCGTGGTTTCGACTTTCACCATCGTAGTTTCGACTTTCATCATCGTAGTTTCGACTTTCACCATCGTGGTTTCGACTTTCACCATCGTGGTTTCGACTTTCACCATCGTAGTTTCGACTTTCATCATCGTGCTTTCGACTTTCACCATCGTGGTTTCGACTTTCATCATCGTGGTTTCGACTTTCATCATCGTAGTTTCGACTTTCACCATCGTGGTTTCGACTTTCACCATCGTGGTTTCGACTTTCACCATCGTGGTTTCGACTTTCATCATCGTAGTTTCGACTTTCACCATCGTGGTTTCGACTTTCACCATCGTGGTTTCGACTTTCGACTTTCGCCTTCCTGTTGCGCATGTCATTCGCGTACAGTGTACAGCATTTCCCGATAGTATAGTTTCAGACAGAGACGTTTTACACTAGCTAAAATCCCATACAACTTTAAGTGGAAGATTCTATTATAAATAACCGCTCAAAATAGGGGTGTACCATATACCATAAGTAGCCAGGTATCGATCGATAAATACAACGTGTACTACCCGACCTTTAGTGTGAGTTGCATTGTTTAAAAAAAAGTATTTACATTCAAAGTTTGTAATTAAATAAATACATCTCGATGCTGTTTAATTTCACAAAATTCGTAACAAAGTTGAAACGGAAATACAGTATAATAATAGGTACTTTCCGTGACTGAATAGAATACGATCGCACATCTTGAAAATTTAGAATCTAACTTCAAACGTTTTTTTAAAACGATAATATTACAATCCCATTCTTACGGTGTCAATGTATAATGGACACATTTAAATAGATCTGTACAGGTATTTACGAGCATGTTGTGAACAGATATCCCTTATACAAAAAGAGTGACATCGATGAGTGTTCCCGAGACCTTCATAAGTACAAAAGTTATTCTTTCACGGTTTTGTTTGTACTCGTGTGTACAAGTTATTACATACATGAAGTAAATTCCGAGACTGTTGTGATTTCACCAACTTGCGCGCAGCCAGTGAGTTGATATGTCATAGAACTGTCACACTTATTATTATCATAATAATGTGTGTGTAGCCAATGACACTGAAAATAAATTTGCACGCAAGAGTAAATATAGCGGTCACACTGACGACTAGTCTAAAGGGGTATCAATACCCCCAGACCACCCAAAACCTTTATGTGATGTGCCCCTTTGATTGTAACGTTCTAGTTGGAAACAAAATGCCCGTGTCAAAAGTATTCAGTTTTTTATCACAGTCACATAGTTTGTCGTTTTCCCGTCGTTTTATTGTAATGAAACTCGTTAGTATATGTTTTCTTTATCATTGATTCTATGTTTTTACATCAAAACGTGAAGTAAAAATATATAGTAAGTTAAAGAGTGATAACATGGTCTCGCTGCACAACATGATGCTATCAAGTTTGGTCAATGAACATTCACAATTTTCCATATTTTCATCCTGTATAATACATGTACATATTAATGAAATAAACAAATTGTATATGAGATAAAATAACCCGTCTGCCATGTCTGTCGTTTCATTTTCATGTTAAAATTTGTTAATTTGAATTTTTTTCCGAGACTCGTTAACCCGAACTCTTTCCCGGAAAGAAAAGGATAGGAGAAGCCATAGGCTTTCAAGGTAAAACGAAAAGTTTCGTGTTCACTGCCGGGCTGGCATTACATGTAGACTGGAAATATTGATTTCACAGAAAAGAAATTTCAATTTTGAACAAGTAAAGATTTCGGCAGGCAGGTAAATTTGTCCGAAGCCGAATACGGCAAAAGTGTTTGAATAGATAACAAGTGTTGCGATTTATTATTATTATGATCAATTTCGGAAAAACATTTTCTTCTCATTTTGGTAAAACATGGACAGGACGATGTGAAAAAGGCATTTTATGAAAGAGGTATCACATGATCATCAATTATGTAGGATGGCGTACTGCACTTTTAATTAAAATTAAGCAGCTAATACTATTCGTTATATCTTAAGAACTGAATTGTACAAATATTGTCATACGCATAAAGACAATTCAAACAAGGCTTGAGAATATGCACCCAAAACTGGGATTTCCGGTTTTATTTAAAAAATGACTTCATTAGATACTAGTTCTAGCGTAAAGTCCCGGGAACATAATTACATTTAAAATAATTCATGAACTTGCGGTAGCGATTTAGATTATCAGCAAGAGATATATTGAATCATTCACAAAGAAATGACCCCTGTCCCTGAATCACCGCAGGAATACTACACAGTGTAATATTATATATATTTTCTCCCATATAAACAACATCTCGGCGGATTGTAGCTACTTCAGACTTTTGGATTTTTTGCAACGGGCTGTAAATATTACAAATACTCGTATCACACGGTAATATAATAATGTGTTTCATTTTCTTATTTTGGAATCCAGACATTCGTGTGACCCCGTAAGAATCTACGGGTCCAAACTCTGGTTATGAAGATTGGTTTTGCGGCACAACCTGTCAACAAATATAATTGAGTAACACGGATATTTCATACTGACCTTGAATTGGGTACAAGCTGCGCTTTTCTGACCTCTCGGGGATAAAATTAGGTGTAACCTCACGACTTTGTGTATCACGGCTTTGAGAAGCTATCGTTTGGTAATAAATTACACCGACTCCAATGATCTGTTGCTTCAAAACTTTCTTAACTCTATGCCACTACGCCAATTTTACAGAAAACGGACTGGTGATTGGACAGTGCATAAACTGCCACATGTAGTTACTTTCCGGGTCATGTACAGTAAATGCAAACTGGCTGAGATACAGATTGTTCAGGTTTTTTTTTTTTTTTAATCATGAATTCTTGACAAGTCCACTAAAAATAGTCGAGAGGTTAAGATCGCCGGTCATTTTTTTATGTCACGCTAATGACGTGAATAGTTGAGAAAGACGACACTGTCTTTCGGAGGATGAAGTATTTGACTAAATTGTCAATCACTAGCGATTTTAAATCCGTTGAAATCTTTTTACCTTGTGCATAAGATCTGCCACATTTACTTGTCTTCATTTTGTATTTAATGACGTAAAGAAAGGTTTATACTAACGACGTGAATGTACTAACGACACCCCTATTTTAAGCGGTAATTTTATAATGGATTCTCCCACTTTATGTATCGATGTATCGGTTTTTTTGTAAGAGGCGTAGTTAAACTAATATGAAATGCTGTAGATCAACGGCCACGGCTGTATGTTTTATCAATGAAGTAGGCTTACGTCAGTCATGCGTAGATCTAGACCGCAGTCATCCATTGTATTATTTGCCGAGATAGCATTGACCATGCGCAACAGGAAGTCGAAACTACGATGATGAAAGTCGAAACTACGATGGTGAAAGTCGAAACCACGATGGTGAAAGTCGAAACTACGATGGTGAAAGTCGAAACTACGATGATGAAAGTCGAAACTACGATGATGAAAGTCGAAACCACGATGGTGAAAGTCGAAATCACGATGGTGAAAGTCGAAATCACGATGGTGAAAGTCGAAACTACGATGATGAAAGTCGAAACCACGATGATGAAAGTCGAAACCACGATGGTGAAAGTCGAAACCACGATGATGAAAGTCGAAACCACGATGATGAAAGTCGAAACTACGATGGTGAAAGTCGAAACCACGATGATGAAAGTCGAAACCACGATGGTGAAAGTCGAAACTACGATGATGAAAGTCGAAACCACGATGGTGAAAGTCGAAACTACGATGGTGAAAGTCGAAACCACGATGATGAAAGTCGAAACCACGATGATGAAAGTCGAAACTACGATGGTGAAAGTCGAAATCACGATGGTGAAAGTCGAAACCACGATGATGAAAGTCGAAACCACGATGGTGAAAGTCGAAACTACGATGGTGAAAGTCGAAATCACGATGATGAAAGTCGAAACCACGATGGTGAAAGTCGAAATCACGATGGTGAAAGTCGAAACTACGATGATGAAAGTCGAAACCACGATGGCGAAAGTCGAAACCACGATGGTGAAAGTCGAAACTACGATGGTGAAAGTCGAAACCACGATGATGAAAGTCGAAACTACGATGATGAAAGTCGAAACTTCGATGGTGAAAACACGAAAGTCGAAACTACGATGATGAAAACACGAAAGTCGAAGCCACGATGGTGAAAGTCGAAACCACGATGGTGAAAACGCGAAATTATATCGCGTTTTCACCATCGTAGTTTCGTAATTTCGTGTTTTCATCATCGTAGTTTCGTATTTTCACCATCGTGATTTCGACTTTCACCATCGTAGTTTCGACTTTCGACTTTCACCATCGTGGTTTCGTGTTTTCATCATCGTGGTTTCGACTTTCATCATCGTGGTTTCGAGCATCGTGGTATAGGGAGAAAAATAAAAGCGCGATGGTCCAAACGGAACACCGTACCAAATACCCAACGTTTATGATTTCGTTATCGGTAAAATAAACACTGTCGGTTACGTGTCCCTACAAAATCACGGAAAATCCAACCCGTTGAGTACGGAAACTTGAACCGAATGTTAACATGTTGGAAAGATCAGCAACCCTGTTGTTTTTTTTTTTTTTTTAATAAAAAACACATTTTTGTGATATATTGCACTTAGAACAAAAATATTAAAACGTATGTTGGTATGTTCATTAGGACATTTACCAAATACTAAATTTACTGTTTTATCGCATTTTGCTTCAGTGCATGTACATGGTATATACCGGTATAGTTAGATTAAACCTGTCAGTACAACTTGTTTTATTTTGTCATAAATATTCCACAGTTTAAACACTTATCTTGATAAGAAATCTAAATAATTATACACTCATGCAATATTATTTGTATTGTTGACTGTTGGGGTCACTTTGGTAAATGTAATCAAATACGTTATTACATTTAAGTGATCTTTGATAGAAACAGTATATATTATAATGAAACCTCCCTAAAACAGTCAACAGCCGGATGACTGGAAATCGACTGCTGTCCAGAGGTGGATGTTGCTCATAGGGATTATTTTGCGGTATTGTATATGATCAGTTTGGTTTTTTTTGCAGGGTTTATGCTTTTGGTACTAAACATTGTAAAGACTATAATCCCTTTCAACCGCACTAAGATGGCCATCAAAGTTAACTTACATCATCATGTAAATGTTTAAACTCAATTACATTTGAATTGAATAAATTATCAATTTCTAAACATATTATCCGTAAACACGCTTTGCACTACGTAAGTCGACAATATGAAAAGAAGTCGAACAAACTTCCTCATATGAGACATGTCTATTTACCGAAATTTCATCATTTGGGTCGTGGGCGGACGCGAGAATAGACTAACTTTGGGTCTTGAGCGGACGCGAGAATAGCCTATCTTTAGTTTATTGCGGGCCGCAGTAGAAAAGATGCATGGAGACTTAAGCACTAGATCGAATATATGCGTCTCTCTTCATTTAAAAATTAAGGTACTTCTGAGATGAAAACTGTAGACATAGTCTATTTTTTTGGAAATGCAAGAGTTGTCGTTCGTAATTGAGTTGTCGTTCGTTTCATAGAGAAAAGCGCGTTTCACGTTTCAGGCGCCATCTTCGCTGAGAAAAATGGCAATATGATTTCTTTTTTCCCCTTATACAGCTTTCGACATTAAATTTTAAAAGTAACGAAGCACATTTGACTGAACAATCTTCGATTGCCTTTTTAATTACATTATATTAAAAGGGCACTCCCTACATATAGCAGATTATATTCTCCGAGAATACATATTATGTGTTCAATGAACGTAGAATGATAAATAAATACAATTTCAAAGAAGAACCTATGGCGAAAAATGCCTCATTTTACCATAATTAATCAATATAGAGGCGTTCTGTAATAAATCGCATCCACCCATTAATTGTACAACAACAACTCTACATAGATTATTGAATGGTTTACGGTACTGCAGCATATATTAAACCACTGACTTTATCTCTAATGAATGGGAATGCAAAGCAAAAACTTTTAGGTTAAGTTTTCAATACTTCCAAATATTTTATTAACCAGGTTTTCCGAAGGAAAAATCCTGATTATTAGATTGGGGTATGTCGGCGGGCGGGCGTAAACAATTTCTTCTGTGCGCAACTCCTCCTACATTTCTCAACGGATTTCAACCAAACTTTCACAGAAGTATTGTCATGAAGTGCCCTGGCGCATATTGTCGGGGTTTTGTGATTTGGTCATTTTTGACAGAATTATGGCCCTTTGTTTTTTTTCACATATGTAATTCTTCTGTACGCAACTCCTTCTACACTTCTCAAGGGATTTCAACTAAACTTTCACAGAATTATTGTCACCAAGTGCCCTAGCGCATATTGTCGGGGTTTTGTGATTTGATCATTTTTGACAGAGTTGTTTTTTTCCACATAATGTAATATATATAGAGAAATACTCTTCTGTGTGCAACTCCTACATTTCTCAAGGGATTTCAACCAAACTTTCACAGAACTATAATTGTGAACTAAAGAATTTTGAGTATATAATGTTCTGCCCTTGGTCGTCCGTCCGTCCGTTAGCAATATTGAGTCTCCTTATTTAAATATATATAAAAAGGGAGAATACTCTGTTATTAGAAAAGGGAGAATACTCTGTTATTACTGTCTATTTTTAGAATAGATTACCAGTCCTGTATACTTTGGAGTATTCTGTTACAGTAAGATGACAAAATTTCTCATGAGACCAGCGGTTCAAACCCCACACAGAGCAAGGTTTTTTTTTCTTTCTTTCTTTTTTTAAAAATAATTTTTGCCTGAATTATGGCCCTTTGCTCTTTTCCACATATGTTATATATAGAAGAATACTGTCATGTGCCCACTTCCTCCTACATTTCTCAAGATATTTAAACCAAACTCTCACAGAACTGTTGTCATCAAGTGCCCTCGTGCATATTGTCTGGGTTTTGTGTTTGGATCAATTTTGCCTGAATTATGGCCCTTTGCTTTTTTACACATGTAATATATAGAAGAAGACCTTTGTTTCTTTTTCATATTATGTATATCTACTGACTTTAAAAACACATTTGTGCTCGGCCAGCAGACTGGAAAATGAAAACCTGGTTTTGTGACAATTTCCTGTCACTTGTTATTTATGTTTTGGGGGTTATTTAGTTTGATATCAGTTATAGGGTATGTCCCTTTAAATGATATTTTTCCTGTATAATGTGGTCGGTCTCCGTGCTGTAATTGGTAAAGGCATCTGCACCTGTAATTGTACAGGCGTACTTTTACGAATGAGTTCGAATCCCATCGATATCCTTTTTTAAAAACTTGTTTCTTCAGTTTTACTTATCATTTTCAGCTTTTATACCATTTTTAAATGGTTTACAGGAAATAATCATAAAAATCTTCATTCACGTCAAAGGATAATGGCAATGAAAAATTAACACATACTGTATAGATCTACATATTATTGGATAACAGTAACGTTTCGATACTACATGTCAGTCAGTAGATGTGGTGTCGTGTCAGGTTTTGCTTGTTCAACAAGAATTAGTTTCCTTGAGTTATTTTGGGGCCATACCTCAACATCAACCATCACCAATTTCCAAAATATTTACATGTCAGTTTTGTTTGTGGGCCCGCTGTGATACTTTGTATCACAGTTTTTCTTGTACTAATTTAATTTTGCTCGATTGTAAAGAAAGCTTGTAGCTTATCGAGTCAGTCTCGATTCCGCTCCTTGAAAAACCAGTACTGGTGTCATATGAGGAGGTATGGTATTGACCCCAGTCGGGATCGAACCCGCAACCTCTGGGATGAACGGCAGACAGTTTGGGTCGTGAGCGGATACGACAGCTGTCCAGATTCCGTGTTCAGTTGAATACTTTCACAAACATTATGCGGGCTACTGTCGAACCAGAATAAAACGATTGTTGATTGCATGTTTTGTATTAAAGTTATGTCGAACATAATATTGTACAACCTAGGTTTGGGTTACAGACGTATACACCAAAAACCCATATTTGGGTTACTGAAGTAGATTTTAAGATACCGTAATGAGATTAGCCTACATCATTGTTGTCCTGTGCTAAGAGCACGTCGAAGGCTGAACGCGAGACTTGTGTAAGTGACATTTTTTTGCCAAAATCACTTTTTTTTTGCATAATCATATGTAAAAAGTCCCTTCCCATCTGTTGTAAAAGTATCTGAATACTAATATTTAATAAAAGTATTGCAAATTATGTCAAATGGTGTAAGTGAACGTTTAAGGAAAGTATTGTATGACATTGTATAAAAATAGGAAGGTTTTTTCCTTCTCCTGTAAATTTTCAAAAATCGGGTTAAGTATAGAATGTCAAAGTGGCAATAAAGTATAATAAATATTAAAAGCACATGTACGTACAGTTTTTCGGGATATAAACTAGAAGACTTAGTATCCTGTTTTCTTTTCAAACACATTCAAAACGAACTGTATTGAATGTTTTAAGGTCCCACTAAGGGCAACACCTATTACTTTTCATTCTATATCACTCTATAACACATCAGTACAATTTGTTCAAATTTTTTGTAATAAACAATGAACATTATAAATACAATATACTACAACAAATAAATGAATTTCGAAAATCTATTGTTCACGTGTAATGGATACATTGGAATGTTAATTCCATTGTTCATACAACATTTTGACAGTCCATTCTTCTGACAACATGTCTTGTATTTTATGTTTGGGTTGAGTGTATAATCAAAAACAACGCACACACACATGGAGCCATTGGAATAGATGACTAATTCCCTAACTGAGGAAAAGTGACGGGCTTATCACGCATGCAGTGGAAGTTTACTGATTTATAACTACTTATGTATTTTTCAATACTGCACTATTTTATATACATGTACGTTCTCGAATATTTTATGAGATTATTTGTTTTCTAACTGGAATTCGTTTTAAGCAAATTATTATCTAACCGTTCACTATATTCATGGGCAAAATGTCTCGCCCGAGTTAGATAAGTGGTCAAATAGGGTAAATGTTCCTTGAACAACAAAATTTTCACCAAGTATTGCGGTGTTAAATGGAAGACAAATAAGTGGATTAAGGCATACAGTTAAAGTGATATTACCGTTCAAAGTGACCATCATAATTTTAAATAAAACATTTATCAGTGATTTATACTCCTAGAATAATAAACATTGCCATAGTAATAATAAAAAAATAACGATCTTTATAAAAGTTTCATTCTCATTGAATGTAGATGAAATCTGTATTAGCCCTAGGGTCAAATATTTTGCTGAAGTACATTTTAGCTGCTCGCTCTCAGATTATGGTAAAAATATAGTTCCTCAAACTGTAAGAAATAACATATTTTAAAACATATAGTCATAAAAAGGTTCGAGTATAAATTCCTGTGAAGTATTTCTGTAGATTTGAAATAATACGCTACCAAATGATAAAGCGTTGCAAATGCTTTTGAAATTCCAATATTATATGTTATTTGGTTTTTGAAGTGGTATATGGGGATATATTAACCGCCTAGACTTATATTACCCGAGGCGTTAGGCGAGGGTAATATTATGTCGAGGCTGGTAATATATCCCCATATATCGAGTCAAAAAACAAATAACAATTTTATTACCCTTCCTGTTCTTAAATATTGAAAGATTCCGTTTATGTTTTATCTATTTAACGGCTGAACGTAAGCAGACCTTCAAATCCCCTTATGATACCTCAAAACAACAAAAATAATATCAAACAGGGAATGCCACATACCAAAAACGCAGCCTCCCCAAAACGAGCCCAACAGCACCGAGAAGTGCACACCACCAACACACACACACACACAACACAACACAACACAACACAACACAACACAACACAACACAACACAACACAACACAACACAACACAACACAACACAACACACACACAACACACACACACACAATCATGTACACACACACACATACACTACCAACACACACTAGCATACAAAGCAAACACACGAGGACAAAACGAACAATTAAAGGAACACAGTGGGGCACCGCCTTGGAACGGTCAGTGGCAAAAACACCACTGGGGAGCTTAAACCGGTTTATGGTGCGCACCCAACCTCACTCTTACCCCCACCATGTTCCAAAGTCACAGGACAGTGTAAATAAAAGTAATCCCTGCTAGGTGAATCTCTAACACACGCAATGGAAACAAAAGGCATGGTATGTAAAACACAAAAATGCTCAAAAAAACAAAAATAATATCAAACAGGGAATGCCACGTACCAAAAACGCAGCCTCCCCAAAACGAACCCCACAGCACCCAGAAGTGCACACCACCACCAACACACACACACACACACACACACACACGCGCACACACACACGACACACACACACAATCATGTACACACACACATATACACTACCAACACACACTAGCATACAAAGCAAACACACGAGGACAAAACGAACAATTAAAGGAACACAGTGGGGCACCGCCTTGGAACGGTCAGTGGCAAAAACACCACTGGGGAGCTTAAACCGGTTTATGGTGCGCACCCAACCTCACTCTTACCCCCACCATGTTCCAAAGTCACAGGACAGTGTAAATAAAAGTAATCCCTGCTAGGTGAATCTCTAACACACGCAATGGAAACAAAAGGCATGGTATGTAAAACACAAAAATGCTCGTGTATAAATATATAAAAAGCAAACCTTGAGAACCAAAAAACGTATGTACTCAATGCCTTTGCAGAAGGCAGAGCACCAAGAGAAACACCCTTAAGGGCCCGACGAAACAGGCCAGAGGACAGAAATCAAAACAGTTTCGTCCCAGTGGGATTTAAAAACTGCCCATCACAGAGTCCTCCCCCTCTTCCGTCAGACACAATCAAAGAGGGAAGCATAGCGTCCAACTGTAAACGGGTTGAACACCAAACATGCGGTGTGTCTCAAAACAGTTGGGTCGTAACCTCTTTTAACAAAACGTTTTATAATTTTAGCAAATACAGTTGGAAAATTGCCATGACAATGTCAATGTCACTTTGTGACGTCACAAATCAGCACGGACCTATACAGTGACGTACTGTACGCGGCGAACAAGTTCACGTTTAGCATGAGGAACAGTAACGAGGTAATGTCAAGTGTATATTACCGGCTTGTCCGTAACTATCAATATCTATTTACGGAACGTTGACCAGTCAGAAGACCGCAAAATTTATGGAAGGGTAATAAAAACATTTAGTGTAGCGGTGCCGTAAAACCAGCATTTTCAAACGATTTTTGCAAATCCCTACCTATATTTTTACTTCTATTGTTGGTTCTAGCCTTTAATTTTATATTTATGTATTAGTATGTCATTTTTGAAAATTTTATTTTTTTCTAACGGCAACTGAGAGCGAGCAGCTTTAAGACCTACCAGAATGACTCTTCGCAAATATGTGGAATACATCTTAATCTGAATGTCATACTCTACAAAACGATCTGGACAAGTTATGCAGCCAGGAACAAACTTTGAAGGCGGAGTTCCATCTCGACAAATGTAACGTGCTCATCATCTCCAAGAAAGAGAAAGGAGAGTGACATAATGACTCGTTTTGGGGAGGCTGCGTTTTTGGTACGTGGCATTCCCTGTTTGATATTATTTTTGTTTCTATATCGCTTTCCTGAGTCAGTGCACGTTAAACCAAGAAAGCAAGTCTACAGTACAGGTCATAATCCATGTAACTGATTGGACTTTTGGAAATTAGTTTGCAAAACTGCACAAATCGTCAATATGTCTTCTCTGGAACTTTGGTACATGGTCCAAATTTCATTGATGTAGCTTTTAAAACAGAAAGTAGGTAAATTACATCATAAATTGAATATCAAAGTACAAACTCTTATATCAAGCTCCGTACGTTCCGTAAATATCCGCACTTTTCCGAGATATCCATTTTCAGTCACAGAGGTGTAGATGCCTATAATAATCTGCCCAATGAAACGGTTTGAGTACCCACCCCAGATTTTACCAAAATTTTGGGGCCTCAAAAAAGTTCCATACACAATGCTATCAGTGAATGTTGACAGTTGAATCGACGAAGTAGTGTGTTTGGTATAGAAACTGTGTGTCAACATAATTTTCTTAACAATATCAAAACGGGAAAACATATCGAAATCATATGGTTAAACAAATGGTCTGGGAACGATGTGTAAACCTCATATGTCCCAACTCCTACGAACAAAATAGTCTGTCAGGCTTCATTCCTTCTTTCCAAAGACCATCTTTGATTGGAACAAGCTTCTATCGAACATCGTGTTAAAGCTCCATTTGCCATTCACTTTTCATATTTTCCTCGTTTTTTTATCATTCACTGTATATACGTCACCTTTTATTTCTTATTTCCATCTTTGTGCGCAACACTGTCCGGTTAGCGCAGTGATTAGCACAGTCCGCGCTACTCGCCAATTCAAGCCTGGTTCTACCCCCGAGAGAGTAGGTGGCCACCAGATCAGACAAGTGGGTTTCATCAAGGTTCTCCGGTTTCCTCCCACTGTGAGGCAACTATACACCATCATCTGTGCGGTCGGTTAAAAAAAGCTCGCGTTAGCTTATGTTTGTTGTTATTTGTGTCTTGGCGACTTTGAATAAATGTTGTTGTTGTTATTACGGGCGAAAGCTCGAAGGGCGCGAAGCGCCCTTCGGGCGAAGCCCGACCATAGGTAAACGTATGTACGAGTATTTAATTGAATACTAAAAGCAATAAAATAAATGAGTTCACGATTACCCATGGAAGATTTCAATTTGTCCGCACCCATGGACGATACGATAACATACTTATAACGATGCACCGTCTGTACGCAATCGCAACGTCTCGGCAGAATGAAGTGTAAGGGAAATTGCCGAAGACTTCCAATTGCGTCTACAGGTACTCTGTTGTTGTTGTCATTAAATGTCTGCAATTTTTGTGTGAAAACGCAACACTTCAGCTTTGTTCTTTGAAATGTAAAGAGATCCTATTTATACATATTCCTAAAGTTTGATGCTCTTTCTTGTGACGCCATAAAAAGCACCATTTCTTTTCGCAATCAACCCTCGATGCATGACTCTATGGATATTCGTGACCAAGGTCTTTCAAATAGTATGGTCCGGAAACGAGCGTAATACGATAAATAACCTGCCTCGGATCACGTGACAAACATCCGGGTACCCGCGATTTTGGAAAAAGAAAGAAATTATTGATACTTTATATCTACGTATATCTCGATATTTTACCAATCAATTTGACCAACAAAGTGATCCTTAATACAATGTATGCACTCCCTTATCATTACATAATATTATATTTTACCGATGTTTCGTTTTAGGTGGATTTACGCATTGGAAAGTTGACCTCATACGAACGGGTTTTTTCACAAATGACCAAAAGCCGAAAACCGACCTAATTTTAGCGCTTCTTTCCTATTTGCATGGTGTTCATGGGATTGATGTAACATCTTTTTCTCATAGATTTAAGTCTAATGTACGTCTGTTATGTCTTAGATTTTCGTATTTCACCCGTATTTCAATTTTCTGGGACGGTTAGATCCGTTCAAAATCTAAAAATGGCGTCAATGGTGATTTTTTTCGCGATACGGTGATATTTTGTGCACAGCTTTTCATTATATATTTAGGGTCAAATGATGGAAAATTGCTAATTAAAATGTAAATTAAGAGTTATTTTTGATCGGATATGAATTAGATTTTTGTTTTATTATTTTATAGCATAATAACGTACAGTTTTGTAAGACCAGTATCGCGAGTCAAATTACCATCCATCGCTAAAACGCGCAAGACGGAATAGCATGGACCGTGTTTAACTCGCTTTAAAGATAATAGTTAATTATATATAGAGGTTTTAATTTCACAGTTTTACAGAAAATTTCATCAGCTTTCCAATTATACCATTTTTTTTATTAAATGTGGTATTTAAATGACACAATGACGGGCAGTTTTGCATACAACTATCGGACAAATACCAGTTTACTCGCTCGGCGTGATAAATGCACGGCGTGATAAACGCTTCCAGGTAAAAATCGATAACCGAGACAAGATTATCAGTACGATAAGACATTTATAGAGGGCGTTTCCGGACCATACTATTTGAAAGACCTTGTCGTGACCAATAATTTTCGGAACTTGAACCGTTTTTACGTCCCCTGAAATTTCGTACCATTTCTAAAAATGAAATTCCTGTTATGCTTTCGCCCGATATAGGTAATGCCTATTTTCATATTATTATTATTATTACGGGCTTCTTAGGCGATGCCTAATTTCATGTTACTGTTATTATTAATACTGGCAATAATCTTCAATCGATTAAAGGTGTCCAGCATTGGACAGGCATGTAACGCATGGATCTTGTTGTTGTATGAGTTTTAACGCCCGTTCCAGGCTTGGTCATTTTAACAGGCGTGCAGTTTACCACACAATAGTTACTTTATACTACTTTATTTTTGGTCGATTGTGAAACAAGTTATCCAACTTTATTAATCATTCTCGGCACCTCATTCCTGATGGTATCCATCGCCGTGAGGGTATGAGAGAGAGGCCAGTTTCCCTTTAAATGCTGAGCGCCAAGCAAGGATGCTACTGGTACCATTTTTTACGTCTTTGGTATGACGCGGCCAGGGAGCGAACTCACAACCTCCCGCACTCGAAGCGGACGCTCTACAACTAGGCTATCGAGGCGGTTCCTGGGTAGAACCAGGCCCCGTGCTTATAAAAGTTTCTTAAGCACAATTTCATGCTCAGCACCAAATCAGACTCCGATTCTCCGTAAGAAACTGCCAACTTTCTCATATAAAAAGACATGGTCGGACCCATGGCCCTCAATCTATGAGAGACTCTAACAACTCGACCACGGCATGTAACGGCACATTGATGGGTTTTATTGTATATAAATGTATTGTCACGTATCATGAAAAAAATGCACCCAGTATATCACTTCCGGAAATAGAAGAAATCGAAAAAAATAAGATGCCTTGGTTAAGTTTACGAATTGTTCCGGTTTTTCTTCTTTTTCTCACTAAAGTTTTATCAGAAATAGCTGAATCAGAAACGGGAGATGTCTTCAAAATCGAGGGAAGGGTCGAGGTTGTTTCGTCTACAGACAAGGATTGGATTACCAACACCCAGATTATGGTTGATGGAGGAGACTACGTAGCACATTTGAGGTGTGAAAATGTTCATGGTTCACAAACTTCTCTTCTTCTTTTTTAGTAATGGCAAACAGTCATTGACAGAATAATATGAAAA
Organism: Saxidomus purpurata; assembly: GCA_022818135.1. Lineage (NCBI taxonomy): Eukaryota > Metazoa > Mollusca > Bivalvia > Venerida > Veneridae > Saxidomus > Saxidomus purpurata. The sequence continues at coordinate 11,242,725 of JAFMSR010000008.1, forward strand.
TAGGCAAAACCTATATCGGGCGAAAGCATAACAGTAATTTATTTTTAAAAATAGTAAGAATTTTCAGGGCCCAGGGGTCGCAAAAACGTTTGAAGTTACGAAAATTATTGATATCGAATATCCATTGAATCATGAATCAAGGTGTTGACTGCTAAAAGAAATGTTACTTTTTATGGCGTAACAAGAAAGAGTATCAAACTTTTGGAATGTGTACAAAAATAGAATCTCTTTACATTTCCAAAGTAAAAACCTGCATTAAACGGAAATGTGTTGCATTTTTTCAAAAAAATTGCTGACATTTAATAACGTCACATAAATGACGTCATTTGCCAATCGGAACACCTCGGCAGAATGCTTCGTTTGATATAGGGTAACGGAATCTGCCGAGGACTACCGATTGGTCATTTGCAGCGGAAGTTAAAAAACGGTGCATCGTTATAAGTATGTTTTCGTATCGTCCAGGTGCGGACAATTTGAAATCTTCCATGGGTAATCACAAATCACACAGGGATCACGCTAGCCCAGACTCATAGGGAGAAGTGACTTCTCCCTCCAGAGACATTAGGGAGAAGTTTTTCGGAACAGGGAGAAGTTTGTACAACGCGTTGATAACGTTTAAAGTAATATCAGTATACCCTTTTCATACTAAAACAACTGCATAAAACAAGCTTTTTTTATTTATAAAAATTCTTTCTCATTAATAAACATTCTTCAGTGATATTATGTTCTGTGGGTTCCTTCGAGCTTTTTAACATTTTTACAGTGAAATGCAATGTGATTGCATAAAATATTTTATTAAAACTCTTTTTCCTACTGATTTAAATCGCCGATTAATGAATTGATAACCGAGATAAAAAAAATGCAGCAAACGGTCAACAACTGAACAAGCAGTGTATACTGTAAATAAAATGTGTGAATACGATTAAAGAACTTACTGGCATCTTAACAGCCAGTTTAATGGTAAGCATGTGTAATTGGTCCTTATTGTTCCCAATCAATGCTCATCCGTTTAAATAATCGATGTTTACTCAACTATTAAATTGACAATAAACAGTACACATGTCAAAACGCACATGTCAACAATCGCTATGTTGTCTCGCCGCTTTTGATTGGCTTACCGTTTTTTATTGACCAATGAAAGCTGATTTAACTAACAGTAGCGAGTAGGCGATGCGGTATCGAGATTGACACTCGAATACATTGTCAAACGAAAAATAGAGCGACTTTGTTTTCGCTTTTCTATGCGATCACGGCGAAATGGCCGGGGATACGGCGACTATTTCGCCCACGTCGCCCTCAAACGTGATCCCTGTGACTGTCACATAATTAATTGTTTTCACTATTCAAGTAAATACTCGTACATACGTTTACCTATGGTCGGGCTTTGCCCGAAGGGCGCTTGCGCCCTTCGTTCTTCCGCCCGTATTATTACGTTTACGGTTGTATATGCTCTGATACGGCCATTGGCCAGGGCTTTATCTAGCTTTTTGGGAAATGCCCTGGCCTGAATTGGGAAAAAATGCAGCTTTTTTCAACAAATTGGGAAGGCAGTGGCTAGAGTAGTGGTACCGTCAAAAACGATATCTAGAAAATCCCATTGGTTACCGTACGATTAATCACGGCGTTCGGTAGACCGGAGCTCCTGGGTTTTGACCCGTGAAAATTTCGAAATACCCGTATTTGACCCGCAAAAAAAATGCCTGATGAGTCATATTTGACCCGTAGGAAGTTTATTCATGTGTCGATTCTTTAGGGTATGTGTCAATCAACTTGTTAATTCCAAACACTCGGGCCGTTGCAACCGTTGACGCGTCAGAAAGTGAGAACGGAGGCGGAGCTTGTATTTTAATCCACAGGTGGCCGGCGCGGGGTTTGGACCCCCATCCCCCAGAGGCCCCTCTACAGCCCTGGTACCCCATATACTGATATATCAAAACAAAATAATAAAACCAAAAAAAAAATTTTATACTATATACATATAGTAGTAAAGGTATAGCACTATCGGGTCCGGAAATCACGAAAATATACACTGACCTTATTCAACAAGGCCGTGTGTTCATAATTTCTGACCGATTTTCAAAAAATTGGTCTTGTTCAACGAAGAAATAAATACTCTGTAACATTTTGCATATATTTGGTCCATAAATAGCTCTCGCAAAATGCAGCGAGCCAACAAACTTGTAAATTTCAGTTTACACTACAATGTGACCGCTGTTACATTACGTTCGATTCAGTACACAATTTCATAACACTTCGTGATTCCCAACCCAGACCTACGTAAATCAAAAGAAAATCAACTTTGAAAAGACTTACCATCGACGAATTTAACATCACTTGGGTATACAACGTACTAAGTGTCACTTGTTTACAATCCTGATCAAGTTGAATACTACGCGGCCATGATGACAGCGGTGACCCGGAAGGACTTGTATAAACTCCGTACAATTTCGTTTTGCAAACAAATCTTTTAATAAATACCAAGTAACATGAAAAATATACTAACATATTATATAAAGTAACTAGTATTTACTTTATGAGGAAGAAAAAAGAGACAAATTTGTAATAATTAAAAGACATGTTTTGAAAACGGGATTGTACGGAGTTAATACAATGCTATCCGGGTCAATGCTGTCATCATGGCCGCGCAGTATTCAAAGAAACAAGGATTGTAAATAATGGATACGTAGTGTGTTGTAAACATTACTTTCATTAAATTCGTCGATGGTAAGTCTTTTCAAAGTTGATTTTCTTTTGATTTACGTAGGTCTGGGTTGGAATCATGAAGTGTTATGAAATTGTGTACTGAATCGAACGTAATGTAACAGCGGTCACATTGTAGTGTAAACTGAAATTTACAAGTTTGTTGGCTCGCTGCATTTTGCGAGAGCTATTTATGGACCAAATATATGCAAAATGTTACAGAGTATTTATTTCTTCGTTGAACAAGACCAAGTTTTTGAAAATCGGTCAGAAATTATGAACACACGGCCTTGTTGAATAAGGTCAGTGTATATTTTCGTGATTTCCGGACCCGATAGTGCTATACCTTTACTACTATATATGTATATAGTGAAAAAAAAAATTTTTGTGGGGTTTTATTATTTTGTTTTGATATATCAGTATATGGGGTACCAGGGTTGTAGAGGGGCCTCTGGGGGATGGGGGTCCAAACCCCGCGCCGGCCACCTGTGTTTTAATCTACTTGCTTTCAGTCAATCAGCGACGATCATGCACGTACCCATTGTCTCGGCTTTGATAATGACGTAATCAATGGATGATTGGATTTAATTGACAAGCAATAAACACATGTTCGGCATCTATATATGTGTAAAAGGTGTTGTTAACACACGACATTTAAATGATGCAATCAAAAGGGTATGTGCATCATTTAATTAGTAGATGATGGTGACACTCGAATTAGATAATTAGTGGATTTTTCGGCGGCCTAGACGAGTAATATATTCAGTGTGTGATTTGTCATGAATTATTTGTAAGAGCGTATTTATATTGACTTACATGTTGAAAGTTTTACTGACGTAATTTTCACTTCTAAGAGCCTTTCTTTTCCATCCTGCATGAAAAACTTGATATGGAAAGATAATCAAAATAATAAGCCTTATATCACGGACATGCAAGATCGCGAAAATATGTGACAAACGGGAAACAACGTATATTTGAGCCTGGGAAAGGGATCAGCAGCTAGATCTATCTAGTTTAAGATTTTTTTGAAAATATAACAGTAGAGCTTCAGAACACAAACTGAAAAATATGATGTGCAAGCGCTAGAGTACAAGGCTGGAAACCCTATGACACATGGTTCGACCCTTAAAAATCTCACAGCAAGTACAAGTAAAGATAGTCATACAAACAATCATACGCTGGGGCAACCTGAAAATAAGGAACATTGCTCTGAAATGAGCAACCCTGCATGTGTCTTTTCTGCTACAGCCAGTCCTGTCAATGTGTTTGTTGGTAAACCTAGTATAACCCAACTCCAGTCATGTGATGCTAGTTTATCTCAATGATTCAAAGTTTCAGACTGTGTTGATTCTGATAATGATAGGTCTGCAAAAATTAATCTTGTAACTCAGTAACTGTAGCCAATACTCCTTGGATTTTCTAGAGATACGGTACCACTACTCTAGCCACTCACCACTGCCTTCCCAATTTGGTTGAAAAAAGCTGCATTTTTCCCAGTTTAGGCCACTTTTTCCAATATTTTTATTAATACTTGCTTTTATGCAACATTACAAATTCTAATTACGATAATGAGGATTAACGTATAGAGATGATATCAAAGTTGTCTGAAATGCATATCCAAGTCACTACTGTGTGGCTCAATTTGAAAAATATGCGGGTATTTATTAGTCACTCTTAGCTAGAAGCAGCAGAGCACCTAATGATTTTCACCGGCGATTTCCAATATTCAGCCCTGGTGATAAGGTGAAAAAGCCAAGATGGCCCATTACATATCAAGGCTAGTACTAAATTCCAAAATGATAATCTTTATTTTAAATCATTAAGATACATATAACAACAAGAATAATCTCATGCGATCTTTTGAACTGACCACGCAGATGTTAGCATGTGGTGGCCTTACTGTGGGAAGACCCGGAAAACCCACACGTCTGTTCTGGTGATCACCTATCATCTTACATACTACCCAGGACGGGGATCAATCCCAACAGGCATTGGTGAAAAGCGAGTGAGCTAACCACTGCGCTAACTGGACAGTATAGGTGTTACTTTTATGTGGGTCTGAATCTGATTACTGGCCTACTGGTTTGTTCTTACACCTGATGTAGTATATTGTTTTTCAAAATTGATACATCAATTATTTCCAGGGCTGATGGAAGTTTTGCAGTGAATGGTCTACCCTCTGGTACATATGTTGTGGAAGTTTTAAATCCAACATACCTGTTTGAGTCAGCGAGGGTGGATATAACATCCAAAGGGAAAATGAGAGCTAGAAGAGTGAATTATCTACAACCTTCAGTTGTTAAGACCATGCATTATCCACTAGAATTCAGAGATAGAAGAAAGGCAAACTATTTCCAAAAGAGAGAACAGTGGAAAATTACTGATTTCCTCATGAATCCAATGGTAAGATGACTCATAGATGAGTTTAAGTATCTATAGGTCACTTATTCATAATTTTGTAGCTGCAAATACACTGACACACTGTCAACATGGTTTGCATATTACATGTGGCATTCTGTGGGTTGTATGAAAAATCTTTGGACTGAATTTTTATTAATTTTTTGTCAAACGATCTGTCAAGTTGAAAATTGGTCCAGACTGGAAATTTTCAGTTTTCCTGAGCCCTGTACATCTATATATTGATGGTGTAACAATTTTTCTTGGTTGTGTCAAGCAGTGCTTTTGAGGTATTTTGTGTTACGGTACTGTGATGTTGAAGATGAAAATAGATATGTACTAGGATTTTACATGTTCATAAGTCAAGTAATAATTATTTAATAACTAAATAAGGCAGTGAGTTTTTGAACCTGAGTATATGCCCAGGCCCATGTATGAAATGTCCAAGCACAGTGGCTGTACACAATGTCAACACACCCTTTCAACATAAAATCTCTACATAGTGTACACACACACTGTCAACATTGTTTATTTACATATTCAATATGTTCTACACACCAATTATCCACTGTAAGGCAAACTTTGAAACACTTAAATACATGTAGATGGTTGCAGTGTTCACTCTCATTCAGGTTCTTCAGAAAATTTGAGAGTGGTAAATAAATAATATGATCACACAGTGAGATTTATTCTGGATAGTGTTCGCAATGATGATTTCTCTGTTCATGTGACAAGTGTTATTATTAATCTACATTGTATTGCTCTACTTCTGTTCCAGGTATTGACAATGGTGTTGCCACTAGTGTTGATTATGATCTTACCAAAAATGATGAATGCCGCTGATCCAGAGGCACAAAAGGTATAGACAACTAAATATAGAACAGATACTGACTACATGACAGATATACATACACATGTAGTACGAGATACTGACTACATGACAGATATACATACACATGTAGTACGAGATACTGACTACATGACAGATATACATACACATGTAAAACTAATGAAAGCAGGGGGGGGGGGGGGGGGGGGGGGGGGGGGGGGGGGGGGGGGGGGGGGGGGGGGGGGGGGGGGGGGGGGGGGGCCCGGCCCCCCCCCCCCCCCCCCCCCCCCCCCCCCCCCCCCCCCCCCCCCCCCCCCCCCCCCCCCCCCCCCCCCCCCCCCGGGGGGCCCCCCCCCCCCAACAAACAAACACACACAGTAGCACGAATATAAACAATACTCCTGACAGAATACAGGGGGGGGGGGGGGGACACATGTAGTACGAGATAGTTGATCTGTCTACAGTGTGCCACTTCAAAAAATATTTCAAACCAAACAAGTCCCATTAGTTCCATCTATTTCAGCTCCTCTGATTTGTTTTAGCTCACTTGACACAAAGTGCCAGGGTGAACTATTAGGACCACTCACCATATGTCATATCATATGTCCATGCATCCACCTTTTCCTTCAAACAGTATCTCCTCTGAAACCACTTGGCCAATGTTGATGAAACTTGAAGCTCTTCAGAATTGTTCAAAGAATTCCATAACATGTGGAACTGTGGTTGCTGAGCCACAAATAGGGTAAAATTTAAAGAATCTTCTCTGAAACCTCAAGACCTAAAGCTTAGATATTTAGCAAGTAGCATTGTCTAGTGGACCTCTACCAAAACTAATTAAATCATGACCCCTGGGTCCAAATGACCTTGCCCGGGGTTACTTGATTTTACAGTTAAGCTTGTATAAGAAAAACTTCAAAAATCTTCTTTTCTGAAACCACGTGACTTACAGCTTAGACATTTGGCATGTAGCATAACCTTGTGGACCTCTACGAAGATTGTTCAAATCATAACCCCTGAGTCAAAATTGACCCTGCATGGGGCTTACTTGATTTCACATAGGCTTATACATGGAAAAGAGCTTAATTTTGGGAATGTAGCATTGTGTAGTGGACCTTAATAAAAATTGTTCGGATCATGACCCCAAGGTCACCCATTACCCTTCCTGTGATGTGATTGTTGACCTTGTATTCAATGGTAGCTAGGTGAGTGATACAAGGCCATCTTGGCCCTCTTGTTTAAGTATAATCATTTTCATCAACTGAGTGTTGTTGATATTGATGTTTTATCTTGGCTGAGTTTATGTTTACACTCACTTTTTCTCAATAACAAAGAAAGCAATTGACAAGGCAGTGTGCTTTTCAAACTTGCATTAACTATGCACCTATTAAGAAATTGAGTACATGATAACAACACTATTTTCAGTGTCTGCACCACAAAGTGATGCATTTGTTAATCCTAGCACATGATGCATTGCATTATACTGCAATGTAGGTGTCTAGAAGTTGTGTATCATTTCTTCCAAGTTTTGTAGAGTTCTGCTCATTTCAGTGCTACAGTCTGGAGACAGTCAAGGTTTGAAATGCTAAGAATTTATAATATATAATGCTTTATAAGAGCATGACTGCAGTTGAGTATGCAGTCAATATGAAATAACGTGTAAATATTTCTACCTTTAAACCTTTTCAGGAAATGCAGACTCAGATGAAAGCATTGAATGACAAGTCCAGTTTACCAGACATGTCAGAGAT
>JAFMSR010000008.1:11255398-11338450 GCA_022818135.1 Saxidomus purpurata
AAAAAAGGATCATACCGCTTTTCAGGATGCAGTACTTAGCCCTGGGATATCTGTCTTTTGTCCGTATGTGCTGATGAACAGTTGAATGGAAAGAAGTTAAATGACTTTTTTGCTGATATTGAAGAATTATTTTATTTCAATTAACCTTCATTGTTTTCATATACGTTAGCCATAATGCAAACATATTGTTGACGGAATGAAGCTAATACACATCAGGGTGTACGGCCTGACAGAAGAACGGATAAGACAACAGGCAGGGTAGAACAACAGACAGATGGTGGGACAAAATAGACGGATGGAATAGAGAACATCAGAATGAACAGGGTAGATGTTTAGGCAATTTAGGTTCCTAATTACGTGGACATTTTCAACATAGGGATCATGGCTCTTTATATATTTTGATAAAGCAAACATAGGGAGCTTTATTCGAATTTTGCATATGCTTTGGTTCGAATACAGCTCCGCTATAGCAAGGGAGCTGTATTCGTTAATGTACATCGAAAACAGCTCCCCGGGGAGCTGTATTCGAAAGGAGCTGTATCCGGTGTTTGCACTGCTCTCAATCAATCACTATCCATTGCTAGTCATTATAAATGTTCATAGAACATTATGACAAATCCTTGATGAAACAATAAGGTCGTGGTAGCATTAGGTTTACTGTGAAACGAACCTGTCACCGTGGTCGAGTGGTGAAGGTCGCTCGGTGGTCGAGTGGTACAGTTGTGGTCGAGTGGTGACGGTCGCTCTGTGGTCGAGTGGTGACGGTCGCTCTGTCGTCGAGTGGTGAATGTCACTCTGTGGTCAAGTGGTGACGGTTGCTCTGTGGTCGAGTGGTGATGGTAGCTCTGTGGTCGAGTGGTGAAGGTCGCTCAGTCGTCGAGTGGTGAAGGTTGCTGTCATGAAACTGGTGAACGTCCTCAGTGGTTGGAAGGTCACTGTGGTCGAGTGAAAGTAACGAGTTGTGTGGCGAGTGGTAAAGGGCGTGGGATGGTCGGTTGCTCGTGTCATGGTGAATGCTCATGGTAGTGGTCGGTTGTGGTCGGGGTGAAAGTCGCCGTGGTCGAGTGGTGATGGTAGCTATGTGGTCGAGTGGTGAATATCGCTCAGTGGTCGAGTGGTGAAGGTCGCTCTGTGGTCGAGTGGTGAATGTCGCTCAGTGGTTGAGTGGTGAAGGTTAATGACATGAAACCGTTAAACCTCTCACTGATTGGAGGTCATGGGGCGAGTCAAAGTAAGTCAAGGGTACAGAAAGATCGTCCTGTACAGTCTGGATTTATTGCCCCTTGATTGTATTAGCACTGTTGAGTATATTGGAAAGTCTTTGTCTAGTCATCATCTAGTCTGGTCAAAGTGTTTCGAGCATAATGTCTGCTCCAGCTCAAGGTCACATTAAGGGGTCAAATGTCCCTGCATGTGGCATCGGGCATGTATTTGTTGGGCGTTCACTGTTAGGACTGAGAGAAAACGGCAGTTTTCAAATATATAACGATTTATTGAAAGCAATAGCGACGTATGTGTTTTACAAAACAGTACATGAACAGTAACAATCTCCAAAATATTTGTAAATACTTTTACAAGTAAATCAACAATGTTACACAATTATTTACAGCATATAAAACAAGACATAAAATATTCTCGAAGTTTACATTTTATACAAAAAAGTGTATTTTTGAGGTCTTGTGTGTAATCTGCCAATGGTTGAAATGATTTTGTTGTATTAAATGTGACGTCATGATACAAAATACACAATAAAAATAAAGATTATAAACATATGGGGCTACTTTTAAATGATTCGCTCCTACTACCCTTTCTCAATTCCCAGTACAAAGATCTCCCTTACCCTTTCTCAATTCCCAGTACAAAGATCTCCCCTACCCTTTCTCAATTCCCAGTAAAACGATTTCCCCTACCCTTTCTCAATTCCCAGTAAAACGATCTCCCCTTCCCAGAATACTGAGCGCTAACAGTTGTCGTATTAACACTTATTTCAAGTTTTTATTAATTATATCAATCAAGTAGAGCTGGGATACGGGGATGAGAATTCCTTCAAAGTTAACTAGTAGCAAATTATTCCAAGAGGTCGTAATTAAACACTAGATCAACCTGTGAACCTGGTACGACCAGAGAAGTGACTCTAGAACGTCGAGGAAACATAGAGAGACAGACAGCGAGAGAGAGAGTCTGAGAGAGAGAGAGACAGAGTGAGAGAGAGACAGAGACAGAGAGAGCTGTACGTCTTTGGAAGGTAAGAAAGTCTTCGCTTGCGAAACATTTGTTAAAAACCAATCAAACAGCTGACACTTCGTTTCAGCTTAAGAGAACAGCAAACCTAGAGTCAACTATATGTTCAAAATACATAAAATGTATAAAGTGTACTTTTTAGTCATTTTTTGTAAGATGAAACACTGGCGTAATTGCTGATAAAGTTTTGTAATGGGATAATAACGCATCTGCTTTGTCAAATGGAACAAACTGATCAAAGATTAAACATAAAGCATTCCGAATGGTTTCTTAAATGTTTAACCCAGTTTTCAGTGATGAAGGCAGTTTTAAAGTATATTCTAGCTATTTTTGACGTTTATGTACATGTCAAAGAAAGACGTTTGCAATTAGTATGATTCATAAAGATGTATGTGAAAACTGACAGCTATTTTGTCTCTGGTAAAACCTGATGAATTGTTCCGCTGTGCTGAGATTTTTGCTTCACAATATTTAGAATAACTTGTTTGTGATGCTAAGTAATGTTGTATCAATCTTATAATATGAACGTCACAGTTGTACTTATTTAAACGAAATTAATTGTTCAGCCCTTTCCAAAGTTGTTAACTCTTTTTTTCACGTTTAATGCATGCCTTTACTGAATAAAATCTATTAAGAGTATATATTTTTTATAATACAGTTCAACAGCAATAAATGAACCCTAGCTTATACGTTCTCCTCGGTTTTTACCCTTATATTTCAATAAGCTAAAACGTGGGTTCACGTCTCACTTAACCTTGTTTGTCTATAACTGTACAAGGAAAAAAAGGAATAAATACTGCAATACATGTACAGTTTTAAGGATTACAGATATACAGAACTAGTATTTTTACACGAAAAATTTTTGGCACTTTTTTATACCTTAAGCACTAGGCTATAACACATAATCACGATGCATGCGTTGCTAGATTATATATACAAGAATATACAAGTATGAAACATCGATGTTTCATCCCGATTTTCTCTATGTTTCGAAGATGTTTTTCATTGAAAATCTTGCAAACGAAGATGAATCCACACAGCTTCACACTTTTGATAAACTCCTATTACAAAGTTTTTCCCAGAGTACAATTTACGAGTTTGCTATTTAACTTGAATACGGAAGTTTACAGCATAGGTATTCATACCATAGCATGATTGTGCAAGTTTTATACATGTACGTATATACGTTAATGAACACATAAAAATACACACCAGTCCGCCTTAAAGCATGTCAAAGGTCATTGAATATTTATATGTAAGTGTAGGTGGTAATCATCATCACGGGTGACTTTCTCTAGTTTATGAGAACCTATTTCCACCGAAACAAAACTCTAGAAAAGGATCCCCCAAAAGATAGTATTTCCTGACAAACTAGCAATTAAAAGATCAAATGTCACTGTCGGCACAGAATAGATACCGTCTTTAATATAGTAAGTCCATTCCCGAAGAAAATGGTCTCGTTGTTTTCCCTGACCTCGTTTTCACTTCAATATCTTCCGTGTCGCCTTCTCCGTCTGCTGCGCCGAGAATTTTCGAGAACAATTCCAGCGTCTCCTTGCTATCTAACACAGTCTCGTTTGGTCCCGCCCTATACCCACCACGTGACCCGCCAGCGGGTTGTTCCATGACCTTATAATAAAGACGTCTGCGTTGTTCAGTCGCAAGAAGGTCTACTTCAATAGTTCTTGTCACAATTGCTTGATTTTTGCGCCAGACATTAAAATCCAAATCCACGGGTGTTATTCTTTCGGCTGTGACCTTGATCGTGATGTATGCTTTTCCTTCCTTTAACATAAGATCAACTTTTTCACCAACAGTTTCGAAATTGTTCGTACCCGCGATATTTTGTAAATATTCGCCATCAGCTTGCATAAATCTAGGATCCCCATAGATATCCTCGTGATTGTGTTTCACGTCGATATTTTGTCGGATATCTTTGGCTTCTACCGTTGAAAGCCGACTCATCAAAAGCTCGTACAAACTTTGGCGCGGTTTCTCAGGCTCACGTTTAACTGAAACAGGAAAAAAATAATGTTAAAGAATAGTTTTTAAGTATTCTAACATTATACAGTTTTATTCGACAGTCTGCAAGTAACAAAGAAGGAAACTTACAACCTTTTTCGTCTGTCATCCTAATCTATCACAGTCAAATATTCCTTGATATGGTGCTGCTGACTGGGTACAGATTTTGAGAACTCAAGTTTCATACATAAGTCATAAATAATGCTAATATATGGTCAGTGTATAAATACTTTAAATATCAAACACTTTCATTATCTGAAGACAGGAGCAGCCACTTCTAACGTTGTTTTATGAACGTTTCAGCGACATAAATCAAAATAAAGTTCTATGGTTTAAATTTTGCTATTTCTTTTAGGAAGATAGTTTATGAGGTGACCTTTAAGACTGCAAATCATATATAGATATAAGTTCACCAAAATGAATGTTTTTACCTACAAGGTGAAAAGCACCGTTTAATGTATTCTTAAATCAAGAAATTAATGATTTTAAGATCATGGAAAAGAAAAAAACATGATGTGCTATGATGGTATGGTAAAAATGTATTTAACTGCCTTTCAAAGAAGATACGCTATTCACGCATGCCATGTTTTTGCATCGTAATTTTTTAAATGATTTTTTTTTTTTTTTTGTTAAGAATCTGGTGAGTTTTTCAAGGTTTTAATACATGTAATTAATTTATTCCTTGATATTTGGACCCGATGTCAGTTGTGCTATGATCGAAGTATTACAATAAATGTGAAAGAGTTTCTAGAGTATTTTTATTTGATCAAAAAGATAGAAACAAGTATTTAGTGTCTGATTTTATTTGTTTTTTGTTTAGCCGATGGCCACGCTGATTTACATACTTGATTAACCAGCAAAAAGGTTTGATGGAGCATGTATGTTCCACCGTTTATGGGTTTGCTTTCAATAGGCAACATCTAGCATGTACGGGGTGAATTAATGATCGCTCTGACATGACCGATATGTTATTGAATGCCGAAATGTCAAAGTAAAACTTTTTGACGGGTCATCTCATGCATTGAGTGTAAGAGTTACATACACTCCGTGACAGATTACTTCAATATCAATAAAAGTTAAGGAAACACCAAATAAAGACATGTAGAGGTGGTTTAAGACATCATTTTGTTATAACAACAAAAATGTGTCTATGTTATGCGGTTATCTGGTTGTAGATAAAATAACCGTTGAACAGGTCAGAGTGTCTTACAGTTTTTATTGTTCAGCTTCTGTCAGTAATGAAACTGATAATAAAAAGTAGATCTACCCTAGAGAAAATAAGATAAAAAGAGACGTTTCATTTGCTACATTAGTTCAAACAAGATCTATAGATTATGGTATATGTTGTATCAAGACAGGACCGACTTAATGCCTCGAGATACTATATGCCTGGTTTTATGACAGACCGAACAGGGCGTGAAACACGCTCATATAACCGAAGCTTGGCCGTCTTACTTTGCAAGTTCTTGTTCAATAGAAGTTTACATTAGTAGTAATAAATTTACAATAATTTAGTATTCTCGTATGGAATGGCATGTCCCAACCCGCATTCCATAATTCTCGATTGCTAAACAAGTTCTTACAACTTAGAAAAATATCGCTCTCCATATTCACTCCAGGTGGAGTCAACGTCAAGGAAAGAGAGTTGCAATGTGGAATCATTGTGTCTTGCCAGCAGGTTCCGTTATCCTACATAGTTGCGATGCAATCTGTCGTATGTCTTGCCTAAGTTCATGGCACCGGAGGACGAACGTGCTACCATTATGCCATGGCGACCCCACACTGCCGTGTTGCTTGGTCATCGTCTTTATTGGTGGTATCGAAATAAGTAAGTAATATGATGCACACGCAGAGTGTACGTCTTTGCTCCGAAATAAACCATCAAGAAGTAATAAAGGTATTTAGTAAAACATGGCCATATATGGTAAGTAGTTTTACACTTGAGCGATGTAAACTCTGTATGACACAGCGTTATGAACACTGTACCCACGACTGCCCCGCCAGTTTGCCTTAAGTGAAGTAAGTAGGACCAAACCTTTTAATTGTCCTCATAAATTATGCATGCATAGAACATAAACGAAAAATGTTACCTGTACAGTTTTCAATAGAGTACTTACGTTCTCGTAAAGTTTGATCGAAAAGGAAAATGCGTGAAAACGCTAAATCATATGCAATTCTTTTGATTTTGTTTCAAAATTCTTAAATTTTAAATTCTATAGATCGCAGTGTGCGTCGATACGCAAATATTCATGAAATGTATATCATGATCGTGTGCATGTTTTATGATGTCAAAACAAATCTAGTTGACATACTGGCAAAGATACAGTAGAGCATGAAGATGCATGTTCAAGTAAATGTAGTAAAGAAATAAATGTAGTTTTTAAGTGACGAGTGTGTGAGGGAGGAGGGTGAAGGAGGGAAGGGACAAGTAAGTAAATAGGAACATATTAGAAGGATCCACAGAGACGCGTGTATTGGTCACCTTGATTAAGCAGGCATCTGCCCGAAGCAGCCACAGTTGTTCAATCTAAACATTTTAGTTTTCTATCAAATTCTTCCATTTTTGGCAACTGCTCTCTTAAGTTTTTAATTTTGGCCTATCCTTGACATGCCTCTGAATACAGCCTACCTAAATTGGCTGTAAGTAAATGATTACCAACTCAATCTATTTCCAGGATAACAATGTATGGGCACTCCTGTGCAGCCAGCAATGTCTGTTCTTTAACAATCAATCGTGTATTGCCCTACTGGGACGTCAAATCGGCATTCCTGTCACCGAAAGTGCTCACCATACCATAGAAAAGTTTTCCATTTGAAACACCAGAACTGCCTTACTGTATATAGAAAAGGTCTCAGCCTACGCTTTGACGTTCAAACATATAATACGCGGCATATCATCACATCTAATTAAAATTCAAAAATTAAGTGGGTGTTTTAAATTAAGATTAAGATATGCAATGCTACAGGTAATAAATTTGCTGGTAAAACGTCGGTTTGACTGATGTCTGAATCAGAGGTATATCACTGAAAGTAACTTCATACCCAACCAGCCAACTAATTTAAACATTGACCAGAATCATACTAGCTACTAATGTACCACATTAGGTAACAAAACCTTACTGAAATTAAGATGTTGCGTGACGCGGTCACGGTGACGCGTTTTTAGCCCTATGGAGGAAGCGTAGGGGCCAATGCCCGACAGGATATGTAAGCTAGATTTTCTGTATTATCTTGTATTGATCTGGCGATTAAATGCGAATATTTCATACCGATGAATGGAAAATAAATTAGCAAAAAATTAGACTTCTAACATATCTAAAACGTCTTAATTGTATCGTATTTTTTTCTGAAATCTAAACGTTTACGGGTAGTTAAGGTTAGTTTCACCTGTATATAGCCACGAGTGCATCTTGCCTATCTATTCAATCTTTCAACATCAAGTATCTATCTATCAGCTCTTACAGTGTATTGACAAGCTTCCAGGCGAAACAAATTGTTTGATAAAATAGTATATATAAATCTCTGCGTGAATTTAACATCCCGGCTAACTATAGCTAAGTACGTTACTGAAGTTATACGATTAAATAATAGCGGGAAAATACAATGTATCGTGCACTGAAATACCAGAATCTCCCAAAAATTACAAATGAAAACACAAATGGAAAAATAAAGAAACAGCTTCTGTGTATATAATATAACTTGATGATTTAGACCATAGAACAGGAAACAGAATCATAGACCCCAAAACACTATCCGAATGGTATTTTGAGCTCTATGATACTGGTACCGAATGGTATTTTGAGCTCTATGATACTGGTACCGAATGGTAGTTTTGAGTTCTATGATACTGGAACCAAATGGTATTTTTGAACCCTATGATACTCGTACCAAATTGAATTTTTGAGGTCTATGCTGCTATATGATACTGGTACCAAATAAAATTTTCGAGCTCTATGATACTATATGATACTGGTACCGAACAGAATTTTTGAGCTCTATGATACTATATGATACTGGTACCAAGGGTTTTTGAGTATGTACATTTTAGCTTTGATACTACATGTCATTGTATATGATACTGGTACCAAATAGAATTTTTGAGCTCTATGATACTATATGATACTGGTACCGAATGGATTTTAGCTTTGTCTTTTAGCTTTATGATACTACACGTACATTGTATATGATACTGGTACCAAATAGAATTGTTGAGCTCTATGATACTATATGATACTGGTACCGAATGGGATTTTTGAGCTTTATGATACATTTTAGCTTTATGATACTACATGAATATTGTACTGGTACAAATAGAATTGTTGAGCTCTATGATACTATATGATACTGGTACCGAATGGGATTTTTGAGCTTTATGATACATTTTAGCTTTATGATACTACATGTATATGATACTGGTACAGAATAGAATTGTTGAGCTCTATGATACTATATGATACTGGTACCGAATGGGATTTTTGAGCTTTATGATACATTTTAGCTTTATGATACTACATGTATATGATACTGGTACCGAATAGAATTGTTGAGCTCTATGATACTATATGGTACTGGTACCGAATAGAATTGTTGAGCTCAATGATACTATATGATACTGGTACCAAATAGAATTGTTGAGCTCAATGATACTATATGGTACTGGTACCGAATGGTTGACATTTTAGCTTTTGTACTCTGATATGTACGGTACCAATGTTGGCGAGCTCATGATACTATTGATACTGGTACCTAATGGGTTTTTGAGCTTTTGATACATTTTAGCTTTATGATACTACATGATATGTACTGGTACCAAATAGAATTGTTGAGCTCTATGATACTATATGGTACTGGTACCGAATAGAATTTTTTACCTGTGTGATACCGCGTTTTGAAACAATGTTTTCTGACTCTGAGTGTATGCATAATGCACTTATTTCAAACTTACATAGATATACACCGCTTTTCACAGTCTTAAGGGGGTCACTGCTGATATTCAAAATAACAAGACATTTTATTGACCCTGTTTTTTATGGAGACTAACATATTGCTAGTTAATTTCTGGGGAAAAAAAGATTGGGTCAATGACTTAAGTATTTCGCAATATTAATCTTTAGTGATACACTATCAGATCAAGGTGCTCAATGCAGAATTAGCTAGAATTTTGTTATTGCAATCGCTTATGTATGTGATGTGTTCTAATGTAGTCTGTCATACTTTAGGATGGAAAATAATAGACAGTGGTATTTCTATCATCATCTTAATAAAAGTACACTCCTTAGTATTACCCCACCCACTTTACTAAAATTCATTTTTTCAATTTTTGATAAATGAATATTTTCATGATAAAGGAATAATAAGGTTTTTCAAATATTTTGCCTACAGTTTGATTAAAACCTTTGTTTTAGAATGCAACAATAAAAAATGGGGGTCAATACGCATATAAGAAAGAAATTCAATGAAAACTGACAAAAATGTGTTTTTTTATATTTCGACGAACTTTGGGATATAACGGCATAGGTCTGTACCAAAGAACTGTAAAAGGAACTTGTTATTACTGCATTTTTATATCATAATAATTTTTCTTGCAATAAAGTTTGAATTAAGTAAATATCTTAAACAGTTTTTGAGAAATTTCTATTTGTGTACCCCTATCCACATTTTGGCATATGGCCAAATTTGTCAATTTAGTCACGAAATTTGAGATCAAAATATTTTTTCTCAAAAATCTTTAATTTTTTTGCAGTTAAATATTCCTATTGTGCCTACGTTTACTACTGCATAATTGTTTTTTTTTTCCAGTTAAATTATCAGTTTTGAAATATAACAAATGTAAATTTCCAGAAGTGCAAAAATCCAAAACCTCACCAGTGACTCCCATAAAGAAACGATGTCTTGGCATCTTTAAATATCATAACCTTTTTAAAGTCCCCGGATCACATTTACGAGTAGCTCTCATTTTATCAGGAAAGATGTCTTAATGACAGAAATGACTATTATTTGTTCCAACAACATTCCTAACTTGCTTTTTAAATCGTAGACACAGCGCAGTATTTTTTTCAATGATATTGCAAAAAATAAGTCTTTCTGTCAACTCTTTTTCTTGAAGAAACAACTTGAATACGAAAGAAAGGCATATGTAAAGATTGTTTTAGAGTGAATAAGAACATGGTTCTATCATTATCCTATTAATAGATTTATATTACTATACCAGTAAATTAAAAGTGATCATGGGACTTTAAAATATGAGGCATTAAATGACACGGAAAAAATCAACGTATTTTTGCAAAATGCTGGTATAAATGAACTTTATCTATTTACTTTGCCAAATGTGTGAATTATAAATTACCATGTATATATGAAATCAGGCGGGTGTTAAAAATGTTATATATGTCATTTAGTATACTGATAAATTTCAGTAGTGCGTTCAACAAACATTCCGCACGTAGCGCAAAACTGCTGTGCACCAAGTCCAGGCTACATATACACCCCCGCAAAACCGGTTTCTTTTTTTAGATAAATATTTTGTTCCGAAGTTTGATAATACAATAAAATAAATTACCCGTTTTTACTTAATTTAAAACAGGCTGATGAAATTTTCCGATCGGGCTTTCGAAAATAAGACTTTTTGACTTGGAAAGTGTAAGAGCACATCAAGTATAACAAGGACATGTCGAAAGAAAATTATAATTTCGGATTTGTTTTTATGTTTTCTTACAAAATATTGTCTCCAAATTGTCACGGAAAATACATTTTCGGCATTTACTTTCAAACCAATGGACAAAAAGCTCTAAAACAGCTCAGTTTCATAGTAAATGTACACTTATTTTTAAAGAAACAAAAATAAAATACACTAAAGTATACTTT
Source organism: Saxidomus purpurata (assembly GCA_022818135.1). NCBI lineage: Eukaryota > Metazoa > Mollusca > Bivalvia > Venerida > Veneridae > Saxidomus > Saxidomus purpurata. Next base: position 11,266,526 of record JAFMSR010000008.1, read on the forward strand.
CTTACGCCGGGACACATATTATATATATTGAAACTGAAAGAAGAAGTGCCAAAATGGTCGAATGGTTCCTGGTGATGTTGAGTTTTTTCATACCCTATCGGTTCAAATAACATTTTCGAACTGTTTCAGTGACTTCCATGAAGTTTGCTCTAAAAATCTTCAAAAATGTGTTTTTCAGTGATTTCAAACTTGTTTTAAATTGGTTAAAATCTTTCAAGATTACTTTTATTCACTTGTTAATTTTTTATCTACATCTAAAATTTGTATTGAATGTAAAATGTTTAAAATGGCTCATATTTTTTAAAAAATAGTTTATTTTTGGAAGTCCGATCTGACACTTTCACCAGCCTGTTAAATTTATCAAGCAAGTATTATTCTTTTTTTTTATCTAAATCTATTACTATACATTTATGTACTGGTTTGAAGAACGTGCACATTTTCAGTTACAAATGTTTTTAGTATAAAAAATTGTCAACGCCTAACGCACATTTAACTCCTTTCGCTCAAATAACTGATTTCGTCCCCTGGCATCTTACAATTAAAATGTGAATGGCTGTGCTACCTTTTTGTGCGCATAACTCGACAAAATAAGAGACACGGGATGATGGAGAACGAATTAAGTAAGATGTCTGTAAAACTCCCAATTGTCAAAATTGCCACAAATGTGAAATAATTTGACAACATTTGTCGAAAGTTTTTTACATAATTATGAGATAAAATTACATGTACTTCATGTTTGATTTAGGGTTAGAATTAGGCTATCACATTTGCGACCACTTTCATATTTGTGGCCAATTTTACATTTGAGATTCATACAGAGGGCAAATGGGGAAGGGAATATGAGTGTCTAAAGTGTGTGCGATCACGAATTACTCAGTTTACATGTATTTCTATGAATGTGATACATAAACAAGTGGCCTGACGTCAAAATCAAAAGCGTTATAAAACTTCTAACTTCTATTTTGCTGATTACATCACGTGACGTTATACATGTACATGTATTTAAAAATATGTAAATTAACAAACATTTCAGGCCGCCTTTTAAGTACATATGCATACCTGAGCTGTTGCGCATTTTTCATTACACGACAATTTACATCCGTAGGTAAGAAATTGATTTGGTGATACTGAATTTAAATTGCCTTTAATGGTATAGCGCCTACGTTCATTCATAGCTAAATAAACATGCAATAATCCTACATCAGTGCATGAATTTGGGTGTTTCGTGGTGAATTTAATGGTTCATTTTTGTACATGCGCTAACTTGTTTTAAAACATTTAAGACTATCCTAAAGGTGGTCCCCCACAGTTTGTAAGGAAAAGGTAATGTACTTAATATGTTTATTGTGAAATTTGTTTTACTTCTTTAAGTGCGTAATGCATACATGTCCTTTCGTCCATAAGTTTGCCCGTTCAGGCAGTAATAAATTGTTTTGCTGTTATTGTCTGTGTTGTTGTTGTTGTTGTTTGATAATGATGATGCCGATGGTGCAGGGGGAGTTGGTAATGATGATGACGACAATCGTTATATCGAAACGATTTCTAACCCGGAGATTTCAGAAAGGTTAATGATCAAGTGTTAAAGTCAAATATTTTAAATCTGTTAAGACATTTCTACGGATTATTATTTATTTACGGATTAGGAACAGCGGAGTCTTAGCCTGTAATACAATATACACAAAATAAATTGTTTACGTTCAATAAAATCCGAATGAAGAAATTTGAGTGATTTAATGTGCAATAAACTAAAGAATGTTATATATTAACCTTTTCTAAAATTTATTACACACACTATATCATGGTAGGTGTACGTTTAAACGGTGTAAAACAGAGGTTAATGCAATTTTAACATCAAAGCACACAGTGTGCGACTTGTACATCATGTTTTAAGCGCGAAGTTTTGTTAGTTTTACAATTCAGTATGCACACATAGGAACAAGAAGCCGCTGATTAACTTGAGTATTATATAGAATACAAGTCATATGGTGAAATTGTTTACAATGACTTCTTATAGAAATACGTTTTCTGTCAGTTGTTTAAAGTGTTTTTCTTACAATGAGCATACATCAATTTTGAATTTAAGGTACAGATTTTGTTGAAATCTGTAGCCTTTCTACATTTTACTAAATTGAGGACATTTATTTAATGTATTACTTTCTGTACAAACCCTTTACTGGCACATCAGAGCTAAGACAAGTAGGGTATATACCATCGACAGACGTGTTCCAGCTTCAATTTCCAACTCTGACACAATGGGTTTTATCTTACGGTACGATTATAGAATAAATTTATCCGTAAAACTCACCAGCTTTTGACTTTGAGAATCGGTCTACAGTTTCGAACGAGATATCCTGGTTCAAATCTCTTTGTAGCCTCTCCTGCCGCCGGGCATTCTCAATTCTCTCCCGCTCCAACCGCCTGTATAAATCCTCGTCGCTATGGTACAGTGGATTATCTTTACACATAGTGAAATTCCTATCAAACATGTTAATGTTGTCATCTAATTCCGCGTCAGCATCATCCAAAGTGTTCTTAATTAAGTAGCTTCCTCTTACCACTCTCATGTTTGAGTCGGTCTGCTCAAGTTCTGATTTCATTTGGTCGTACGAGTAACTGCTTTGCTCGTACACTTCTTGTTTCGGCTCCTGAACCTGAATTTGTGATTTATACTTCTGGTCTGAACTTTTTCCTAAATCGATACGCTTTTCGCTCCTGAACTGACTCGGAGGCTGTAATTTGGTAGTATTTTTAACAAAGTACTGTGTTTCCGCTGTCGCAGGTTTCATGGTGTATTCTACATTCTCTGAGGTAAATTTATAGTCAATTTCGTCGAATCTCATGTGGGTCTCTTGTTCTTCTTCGGTTTCTGTTGCCTTAGAAGCAATTATTTTATATTTCTTCTTTTCTACTGGCTTAGGTGATGGCACTTTATCAGGGGTTTGAATATGGGCTACAGTTTTATAAATAGGTCTCTCAGTCGGTTCCTCGGGTTTTGGGGCTTCTATCTGAGCCATTACACCTTCATCTTTATGTTTTGGTGTAACATCGACTTTTACTAAGGAGTATTGTGGTACGTCCGTCTGAACCACCATAGGGGGCATGAAAACAGGTGCAGGCGCTGGATAATCTATGGCCTCGCCTTCAACGGTGTATCTTTCTATCGTTTTCACGCCGGAGTTATCGACATTTTGAGTCGAAACAGCGGACACGCTATTTGCTTCGTCTAAAAAGACGCCCTGGGTAACCTGAGAATAACTTTGCGCCATACCTCCGTCGTAAACCCACGGAGCGCCACCGGACATTTGATAGGAGGACTCATGCTTGTCTTTCGCTGTCGCAGTTTTCAACTTTGGCAATGTATCTCCCGGTTCTTCCACCATATATGATGTCTTGAAAGAATCTTTACAGTAGTCCTTGTCTCGTCTCCGCGGGAAGTCGTACTCATATGTCCTCTCGGACCATTCTTCCTCATTTTCTGTCAGTTCTTTGACATCATTATCCCCATACATGGCTGACAGAATTTCCTGCGCCGTAGATTCTTTGATTCCACTTTGACCGACGGAATTAATCTTTGATATTCTATCAAACGTCGGACTATTTCCTGTGTCACTGACACTCTCCGACGTGTGTCTAGAGCTAAAATAAGCACTTTCCTGCGTGTCACTCGTTACATCTTCTACATAGAACAATTCACCCTTAGAATCTTGAACCAAGTAAATCTTACTGTTTTCAAGATCGTCAACATTTAGCACCGGGTAGTCAGGCTCTGGAGATCCCCGACCAGAAGAACTACTTTCTTCCTCATCTAACTTTCTAGTCATAGTCGTAATCACTAAATTTCCTCCATTTTTTAATTGTGTGATACTTTGCGTAATTCCAGGTAAAAGTTCCTCCGCGTTAGAACTGTCCATTTTGCTAATACTTTCGGCAATTTTCGGCAACACTGACGCGATTTCTTCTTCTGATACATTATTGCCGTTGCTGTCCTGTAAAAGCACCGACTGCACTGAATCCCCATGAGCCTTCATAATTTGTCCCGTCGTCCGGTCCGCCGGAAGGATCGAACTTGAATGATATTTATGTACAACTCTATTCTCCGGCATCTCGGCGCTATGTTCGGCACTCTGAATTACGGTCATATTGCTTGACATGCCCTTTTTCACTGGAACATTAATTCCCTTTTTCACCCTGTGTAATGTTACAGGAAGTTTATCACTATTATCGAAATCCGAATACGGCCAAATACTTAATTTTCCCCTTTCGTCTTCAAGCACATGCTGGAACCCCGGAGTTTGAAGCACAACTGATGTACGGATATTATGTTTTTCATCGGCCACCGGCGTTTTGATATCTCCATTACTTACCGGCTTGTCTTCAGTGACCGCATCCCCTGAAGACATTGGATGCGAATTGATGTTTTGTGTCGTCACTGAAGCTGAGATACGATTAATCCCGGGTTTATTCGTTTTAACTGAACTTACTATATGGCTAGTTGACATAGAGTCATTATTCATGTCCACGTTTTGTTGTCTTCTTTCATTAGTTGATAACTCCGGCGGAATGTGTACACCCAGAGATGTATAATGTTGATCATTTTTCACAGCCACCGTATTAGTGTCCACTCCCAAATTGTTGTTATTAATTTCTCCACTATTTCCATGTTCGCTTTTATTGTCAACACTTCTGCATTCTATGTGCATATGTAATTTTGTACATTTCACATCACAATTATTGCCATCGTAATAAGCAGTTTCGCTAAAGTCACATTTTTGTTTATCTGTTTTCGCCTCACTTCCCTCATGCTGCAAGTTTACAACGACAAAATTACTTTCACAGACTAGCGGTTTTTGCTGCGCTTGATTTCTTTCACCACCAATAATCTGCTTCAAGTTAAAATTAATACCATCACGCTGCGTGATACTCGAAAATGGGGTCTTAACTTCGTAACAGGTATGGTTGAAATGATCAGGATTAGAATTTTGGTCGTCCGAATGTATTGATGAATTATCAGCGGACGAAAACGTATCTGAAATTTCTCCGTAGCTGACTGGAGATTGCCTTAAGACTGACATGCGCAAGTGGTCGTCAGTACAAAGGTTTTCTTCGTTTTGTTGACATTTCTCGTTATTTTCACTATCATTTTCTTGTTCTTCTTGCAAACACAAAATTTGCTTATTTTTACCATTTAAACCTTCAGGGCGTTGACAGGCAAAATGAGGTAAACCACCGTCTGTCACGGTGTTAACATTTCTTCCGAAATTTTGTGATAAGCCTAAAGGAATTGTCTCCCTTTCATTTTCATCCTTAAACAACACGTATTCGTTAGACCGCAATCGGCAATAGGGGCCGTATAGTCGTCTGCTAAGAGATGATGGGTATCTTATTTTAAACTGCGGATCTTCGTCATACTCAAATACATGCCGCTTCCTTGGCAAATAGTCTGTTCCTGCTGTTGTATTTGACTCAAAAGATGCATTGTTCGCAGAATCTTCTAGAAAATCAAATTCTCCTTTTTCACTCATGGCCGTTGGGCTGAGTTTGTCCTTAACATTTAAACAAACAAGCGAATCCTTTGTTGTACATTGATCATCTATCACTTCGTTTTTATCAGTGACTTTCTCTTGTAACTCAGACTCCGCTGGCTTCGGCGTAAGTTTCGTTTCAATTCTAGAAATTATGTCATACAGATAGCCTGACTGTTTTCTTCTGCTTTCATTGCTACTTTCAGCAGACTTTTCAGTGGCTTTTTCTTGTTTTCGCGCCTTCAGTGGTTTCCAAGGTATTTTCCACAAAATATTAGACATTTCTGCATTAGAATCGCCATAGTTCGAATGTTTGACTTCAGTGCCGCCACTATCCGAAATGCTAGAGCTAGTTGTTTTATTTCGATCGCACTTAGCTCTTTCATCTTCACATTCTGTTTGTTCTATATTATACCTACCAGACTCATAATCTTCGTATCTGCTTAATCCCTGCTGTGACTTTTGTAGATCAGCGCCCCAGTTTGAATTTTGAGTTCCATTTGATGTTTCGATGGCAACATTTTCGTCTTCTTCACAACTTGAAGCCTCGGAAAACTTGTGTTTGGTATTTTTATCATCTGTAGTTTCTACAGTTTCCTGATTAACCTCTCCAGTAATATCTGTTCTATTTCTAGGGTCATTTATATGATATGAGTGTCCGGGAAGGAAATATCTTTGGTGGAAGTCTTCATCTTCGCTTTGGTTTGGATCTGTATCTCCGTCAATGCTTTCTTCAATTTCTTCACGTTTATCAGCAAAATATTCATTTCTGCTAATTTTGTGATCATTTTCCAGTGTCTCTACAGGACAATGTAAAACATTTTCTACGGTTTTGATATTTCTTAAACTTTGATTCCGCGTATTTACATCACCAAATGTGTGTATCTTTGGCACAAACTCCGTAGTTCCACTGTTGATATAATTTGATATATCTTCAACAGCATTTGCTTCACTGGTATAATCTTCATTATATTCACCCCAGTCTGTCTGCATTTCCCTCAGCTGATCCTCGTATCTTTTAATTTCGTCATCATTATTGCAGTCTGACATGTCAAAACTGTTTTCATCAGAGGAATAATGGAAAATGTCTTGATCGTTGTTTTCGTCGTCAGTTTTGTTCCTAGTTTCGTCATCTGATAAATCCTCAAATGAGTTTACTTTCAGCAATGGTGTCACTTCGAAACCGAGACTTTCTTGTTGGTGAATATTAACAGTGTCTTCAAATGTATCATTTGCGTTGTTTTCATAGATTACAATGTTTTCGTTTGGTTTCATAATCGTTGGAGTTTGTGCTCTTTCTACTTCAGCGCGTCGCTTCTTAGACACTTTCTTTTCAAGATCAAAATCTTCGTGCTTCGCCTCGGTTTTATCAAACAGTTCAGAAATTTCATGCACATATCCACGTTTTATCTTAAACCTTGCAGAGCCATTTCCACCTAGGTGACCAATTTTGAGCTTCAACATCGGCGATTTGTGAGATTTCGGCGATAACTTTGTGTGGGTATTGTGGTCTACATTTTGAGGCGAGTTTTGTTTTGTATTGATAGATAACTGCTGCATGACATCAGCAGCAGGGGTCTTCTGTTTCTCTAATACTTCAAGATTGTCTTGCTTCTGAATATAACTGTTTTCAATCACGTCATGAGTAACACATCTCAATTCGGTTGACACAACAGAAGAAATATCAAAAGATTTAATGTCAGCCTGCTTATGGATATTGCCATCTTTATCATTAGTAAACTCATCTTGGCGGTCTTGTGAATCCGTAATTACTTGTTCTGCGTTGTTACTTAAGAAGTGGCCTTTGTGACTGCTAACGAACTTTTCTTTCGACTTTGTGCTTGATGAATCAGTGATATCTATCTGCTTAAAAGAATTTTCGAATTCATCTACATCCAGTGCCTTTGTTTTCTTTACGCGAGATGTGTACCGCTCGGACTCTGTCGTTAAACTTTCCAGTAATTCAGGTTCACTTTTTGATGTTTCAGTTAAATCACATTTAGATCTAACTTCTTCTAGTAAATTATCATCCATTTCCGTATAATATCTGCCAAATATCCTTGGGGATTTTCGCAATTCGCCTCTGTTTGATGTTTTTGCTTTTGAATCAAGTATTGAAAAGTCTAATGGGGAGTTTATAGTAATTATGTTAGCTGAGACAGCATTTTCGTTTATGTCAACTTCATCTTCCTGGTCAGGAAGTGCATTTCGCGTTACTTTCGCAATTGATCTGCGATTGTTGACACTTTCATTATCAGGTTTTAAAACGTCAACTTTGTCTCTGATCATGTCTATACAGTTGTCATCAGAATCACCTGATGTATACTGGGAAATTTTAATTCCAGAACCGTAACTGGACATATTTGTATCTGGAGTGACGTCTCCTAGACCTTCAGATTCATCGGATGTGAAAGAGGATATATCTGTTTCTTCTGGAAACATACCACCAGATAGTATGATGGCAGTTCTTGGTGATAGCATCTCACTAACAGATACGTCATCTTTGTCATGTTGAACCTCCACTTCATTCAAAATATTATTTTCTCTATGTGAAACTGGTTTGGCTTTAAACAAATCAAAGTCACTTTCATTATTATCTTCTTTATTGTTTTCGTTATCAGAATCACTGTATTCATCTTCGGCATCCTCGATACTTTCTTCTGTTGTGTCGGATTCATCATCAGTGGAAGCACTGGCCTGTTTTGAGTCAACGCATATAGGTTTTCTACATCTTCTGTCTAAAGAACTGTTTATTGATACAACATCATTATTTATTTGTGATTGTTCACCTTTAACACTATTTCCGTGGCTTTGGTTTATGTGATCAATCTCTGCACTAAATCCACGGAAACTGTCCCCATCTTTTGTATTGCACATATCAATTACATTACTTGTATTTGCAGTCAATTCTTTTTCCCCGTTTCCAATTGAATCATCATTTCTACCTGTATGCATTTTAAGTAATTTCAATTCGTTTTCTACTTCATTTATTTCATCCTCAAGAGCTGATAACTCTAAAGATTGTACAGATTCGTCCAGTATATTTACGCTTTCACTCGTCAAGTCTTTTTCTATTGATTCAATGTTTGGATGCGTTGCTACGTTCATACCGGTCTCATCTGCATATAATGCTTTCTCTGGGGATTCACATTCTTTAACGGTTACATTTGATACATCTCCAGGATAACTTCGCGGGGTGTCGTCATCGATCGTCGTGTCAGTGCCTGAATCTTCCTCGTTATCAATCGTAGTATCCGAATTGTAATTTTCTGGTTCCTCATAAATTGCTACGTCTGGTTGCTTCCAACCTATAATATGGGTTCCAAACTGTGTGAGGTTCACTGCAGTAGTAGAAACGGGTGGTGTACTCAACCCATTATTATAGCAATCCCACTCCACACTTCCAGTTGGACTTAACAAATCATCCCCACTCTCCCATCCGAACCCTTCTGGTATAACAATGGCTTTCTTGGCTTGCACTGTTTGGTATATTGGCACTGTCTGCTCATTTCTCAGATCCCAATCGTTTGGCTTCACACAAAGGCTACTGAGGTCAAGTTCTTGCTTAGAACCTCTGTTTGGACCAGGTGACATTCTGAAAGCACCCAATGGGTCCGGGGACGAACACGATACTCCACTGTATCCAGAATAGCCCGACATATTTGATGGTGTTGGGGATGGTGCTTCTATAACTGGAGATAGAATGAATCCGTATTTATCTCTACGGCCAGCAAAACGTTCGACATAGGTATCTTGTGACTCAGTGTCTAGGTTCAGAAACTGTAAAATATAATCAAATTCAGCTTCCACGTCATCTACAACTTCCTGTTGTAAATTTGGTTTCAGTGTGTCTCCCTCCATCCTGAACACAGTATGTGTTTGAACATTGTAAAATCCATCGAAGTTTGTCTCCCCTTGATCTGCATCAGGATCAGAAAAATCCCCAGCTGCTGAGCTGCTGTCATCGGAATCTATATCAAGTCCATGGGGATTTTCGTTACAAAGTTCACTTGTATCATCACTGTCTATGTTATCATTTTCAGTAGCAATGTTTTCGTATTCGTCTTTTTCAAAACTTCCGATTTCAGTTGTTTCTTCGATTTTCTCAGGGTCATTTTCTTTTAACCAGGTCAGAGTTGGTGGACTAGATGTCGGTAAAGGAGGTGGGGAATCTACAAAATCTATGTTTGGTGGATCGCTTTCCGGTAGTGGAGGTGGAGGGTCAAGGTCTTCTATTGCATACAAAGTTTCTTGACTTGACCTTACTGAACTATGTACAGACGACAAAGACGCAGACGGAATAAGGTCTGGTAGACCTTGTCCAGTTTTTGATTCCCTGACATTGATTTCTTGCAATTTGTGAGCGATTTCCTGAATTTTCATACGTTTATCAGCAATGATCTTATCATCATCTGTTTTATTGAAACATCTCCATTCGGTCTCTCTTCCATCCGGTGATATGCGTTCAGCGTTTGCAACATCGAATCCATGATCCCATAGAAGATTGGCGCGAGGAGAAGTAACAACAGAGGACTCGTCGCTGGTTAGTGACCGAGGCGTTTCAACATCACTGGCACCGGACCGGGACGTTCCGAATGAGTTTCTAGATTCCGTTTCCTCTTCAGAATCTGAGGAGGAAGACTCGTTTCCCACTTGTCTGTTGTGTATTTTATTCAAAAGGTTCAACTGCAATTTCTCGAGCTTTTCCATTTTTTCATCGACCTTATTTCAATCCAAAGTGCCAGAGTGCGGACTGGTGCATATCAACATCTGGAAAAAGAAAAACTTACATGTTTGCTTGTCGGTATTATTACATAATAATGTTTCATATGTTCTCAAAGTCCGTATGAAATACAAAATGTGCTATTGTTTGAATAAATAAACCATTCCTGCTGACTAATCCAAATAGCTACTCATTTGGAAGACGAGAAAATTTTCAACTGACATATTTAAGTAGGGTCCACAAGCGTGATTTATTCAGAAGACTATCTTTATTACATGGTATTAAGCCATTAACATCATTCTTGTAGAAAGCAAATAAACTGTTCATTATTTTGTTTATACAGTTTCTTCTTTTAGGAATAAACTTGGCCTTTTGTGAAAGACAGGTGTACATTTCTAGCGACCAGCCATGCATTTACCTATAAAACAAGGACAGGTCACGTATAAGTCTTTGAAATTATGCCAGTTATGAAAATTGATACTAGAAAGGTTTTTTGAAACAAAAGAAAGTTTATCAACAAAATAATGAAAAGAAATATCAGATAAAAGCGTGTTATCTACGGTCAGTTGTTAGCAGAAACCTGTAAAGACAATATGCAGAATGAATTAGTGTCACTTGAAATTAGTTGTGACTAAGTACAATTGCAGTTTGTTTTAAAGAAGGAAAACACTTTTATTTCCACTCTAATAAAACAGTAAATGGAGCATTGGGTTTCAGAAATGTCTATGTTAAATGTTCTTCTTTACAGTCCTATACACATTTGATTGTATAATCCTCATATGCAACGTTGACACAAAGCTAAAAAATATTCTAAAGTCCATCAGTGTATAACGAGAACATACTTCTTTAAACTAATTTATTTGTCTTCGATTGCGAAACAAGGTTTTCCCCCTTGATTGTTTATAAGTCCCGGCCGACCCTGGGACTTCTCCCTGGGTCGGCTTGCCAAGACTCCTGACAGGCGCAGGTTGAAGAGAGACAGATGCAGATACAAGGGAAATCCGGGTACCAGACCCTAGCTCTTTTACGAATAGACCCCTTGGTTCTTTTACATGCCCGTTGTATAGCACCGATACACGTGAGACTACCCCTAGGTTTCTAACCAGTTAATCTGTATATGGATGGGAAACACTGAAAAGCGTTTCTGAAATTTCCGGTGCCCCGGTCGGGATTCGAATTCCAGAGACCTCCGGATTGGTAGTCCAGAGCATTGGCCACTCGACCACCTCGACACCCAGACAGCGAAACCAGTTGTGAAAACTTAGATTATTCGCTGTCGAGACACCCAAGACGGAATCAACCTCGTACACAGAGAGAGGCAATATGGAGTACTACACTACTACTTTGGCACTGCTTGGGATCGAGCCCCTGACCTTGAAAGACGAAACGGCGGCTCCATAAGGTCATGCATTAAATTATCTTGTGTCGCAAACATTTGAGAAAATAATTTCAAAATTCCTCGTTGTATTAAAGAAGTTACACTCTTTATAGAAATATATATTTCCAGGTAACCCAATATGATCAGTTTAAGCATTAAAAGTGTTATTTTCACCTTCAAGCAAGTGAGTTTCGTGTTGCATGAAACATACTGTTTTGCTATGGTGTTCTTTCTACAGAATTCTAAATGTATAACAGAGTATCGCTCCAAACTCAGTTATTTCTATACAATCATGGCCCCGGTCTCACGAAAATACTTAAGTAATTACTCAGTAACATGCTCGAAACTTAGTTCAACACGTGTTGTACAAGATGGGATCCTTAGTGCGACCTTGAACTCGAAGTTAGGTACAAAATGTATTATAAAACTATGCTGCAATGTTAAGTCCTGCTATGAGCCTTAGGTTATACGTGCGATGCATTAACTTTCAAGCTAGGGCGCAGGATTTGCTCGCTGCATAGCGCTTTGGTGTAGTAACATATGCAATGTATTTGAATTTCCGAAATGTATATTACCAAGTATAACAAATTGTGCTCCAGACACGACAATTTACTCTAATCATATACGTGTATGATATATGTATGCCTCATGTTCAACCTTGTCTTTTCAAGCGCCTGTCTTCAGTGGCCGAGTGCATAAAGCGGTCGTAGGCCTACGTCCGACTTATCTAGAGCGTAGATAACGGTCGCAAAATTTAATCGGAGTGCATAAACGAGACGTAGCGTAAGTCGAGTAGTAAATCTAGCACGCAAGTCACGACTGCTATGGAGTAGGCGTAACTATAGCGTAGTTGAATTTTTATATACATTATCATGTCAAATATCAGTAAGGGCAATATTTTTGGTGTAATTGTCTGTTGGAGACATATGGTTTTGTCATGGGTGTCCATCTGTTTGCCCGTCTGTCTGTAATATAGCGTTTCCAGTGATATCTCTTGAACTACTCGGAGGTTTTTGAACAAAATTTCAAGATATCAAGTCGATATACGGAACTCATGTTTAATCCAGCTCGGTTCGAGGGCAAGGCAACAAACGTTTCCGTTCTGTCTTTCATGAAATCCTTAAAGGGTAATGAAAAAACTTCACCTGATCGAGACGATGTTCAGACATCTATAGATCAGGTCAGGGTAATGGACACAGGGTTCAACGGCTAATTCTATAGACATATAAATCAATCTATGAAAGGAAAGCGTGTATTCAGACCTTTAACAACTACAGTTCGGACTGATTACATGTACTTACATGTAATTGGTTTGATCTAAAGAAAACGTTTGAAGAAGTTCGAGCCTCAAGTACAGTTTACATAGTATTGTGAAACAAACAGGCGGACCGACTGCCCAACCAAACAACCGTCAAAAAAGTGATATCTAAATGCCCTCTCCCACACACTCCCCTTGTAATAGTGACATTTATTTTGTTATATTAGCAAAAAGGTGAAAATTTGAATTGAAATGCAATATTGGCACCTAAACTTGCATTGTTTCGAGTTTCCACTATAATTCAAAGTCCGTAAAAACCGAAGGTGATTGTTTTTAAACGTAAAAAGGACCATTGATTTGATATTTTACATTTACAAAAAAATATTCATGAAATGGCAGAGAAATTAAACTAACATTTGTGATAATGACAAATTTTGTATGTTGAACAGAAAGAAAGTTATGACGAGTTATTTGATAATATCCTTCTTTACTCTTTGTAAAACCGCACATCGGTTTTCCAATACACGATGGTTAAAATAGTTGGGGATGTTAAAATGAAATAAAAGCGAAATCCGTGTAGGGGCCTTTTTTGTCAACTTCGCTTATGTAATCCTTCTTAGCTAGACGCAATCTATGTTATAATTCAGCTATAAAACGTTTTATTATAATTATACCTATAAATATTCTGTCAAAAATACATCCATTATTCAACCATCAAATACGACCTGACAGAAAAAAAATCAGTATTGTATGCACGTGTAATATGGACAGTGCGGCATCATTTGTAAGAGTGCATTCAATTGGCCCTAAAATACACATGACGTTAATAACGTCGGTTTTAACTGGGTCTTTACAACTTGTTTATATGATGACGTCAATGAAATGACGTCGCACACTACGCATATTTCGCGCTAATGTCATTTTTATTTAGTCTATTCGCGCAAACAAGTGTCAAAATGTATATAATAAAAGGGTCATTAGTATAGTAAAGTGATCCATAAGCCGGGTTGGCTCTCGTCGAGCTCGGATCATACTCGTGCTACGCACTCGTATGATCCAACTGACGACTCGAGCAAATCCGGCACGCTGGATCACGTTACTATACTAATAACCCTATTGTATTATTCAGCAGATTCTTTCTTTATACGACTATTTAAATAGTTATTTTATTTCGAACTGTGATTGATTTTAAGAAGAGCTAATAAGTTTAGTTACATGTTGCACCTATTTCAAAGGAGTTCATTTTAAATTTAAGAAGTTGTTAAGTGCCTAGACATTTTGCTATTCTCGTATTTATATAAAACATGCAATTTTATATTTTAGAAATACTTTTTGTAAAAGAAAGTTTTATTTCTAGACATGTTCCAATTATTCAAAACAGATTATCTTAACATTTGCATATCAAAGTTCATGCATTGAAATAAGAAATGCAATGATTATGCACGAGAAATATGCAGTACAATAATTAAGACAGTCGTGACCCGGGCGTATCTACGTACGCTCGCTTTATGCACTCGGCTTAAAATCCCGTTGTACGACAGGATTAGTTACGCCAACGCAGACCGTTTACGACAGCGCAATCTACGCCTTCTTAATGCACTCGGCCACAGGTGATTAACGTTTGCCTAATCCCTAAATGAGTTAATTGGGTATTGTTTGTGGCTTGCGTTTACAATTATTTAAAAATACCCCATCCTCATTGTTATACATATCTTATATGAATTATATCATAAGTTTGAGTCTCAACTCCGACCTTGACCTTCAAGTTAGAGAGAATGAGCTTGTCATCTAATTCACGTATAGATGTGTGTAAAATGGTCTGAGTTCATATCAAAAGTGGACTCCGGGCACGAAATCTTTGTAATAAAGTTTGAGCCCCTGGACCTTAAAAGTAACGTGGGTGCTATGCGTGGCACATTTTGTGATATAGGCAACAACTTGAAATTTATCAAAGTATGTAGAAGTTATAGAGCTTATACAAAATGTTGCTTTTTATAACAACGGACAATAAAGAGAGACGGACGGATACGGCAAGCCAATTTACTATTTAATCAAAAAAGAAATATCTCTTAGATTTCATAGAGATATCTCCTAAAATAGGATTAGCTCGTAAATTCAGAGATAGCTCCGTAAATAAGGAGATAGCTTTCTTTGAATAGAGATATCTTTCTTGTTTTGAAAGATATCTCCCAATCTCTCAATGTAATAGAGATATCTCTCTACCGTACACAGATATATTTCCTACATCAAAAGATATCTCTGAAAAAGAGATATCTGTTTAAAGTAGAGAGATTTACTTAAACTTTGTAACTTTGAGAGATATATCTCAAAAATGTAAAGATATCTCTCTAATGATGTTAAACATATATCTCTGTAAGAAAAAGCGATATCTCTTACAGTTCATGAGATATCTTTCTGAGATATATAAAGATATCTCTCAGCGTGAAAGAGATATCTCTATTTAAACCAAATATATCTCTTTGTAATTAGAGGGATATCTCTTTATAGAATAAATAGTAAACTGGCTAAAACAATAGTCCATCAAACCGGTGTTGAATTTCTGCCATTTTATATATAAATAATATCCCTTATTTGGGACTTCAATGTTTCCTCAATATTTATTTGTTCCAAATAATCTTATTACCACTCTTTCATTTTAAAAGGATTTGTATTTTGACAATCAAATTCCATGATAACGATTCTGATTCAGACTACAGGTAGATTCTACATTTCAGCCATACTCCCGAACACTGAATACAACTAGTTCATACTTCTTTTCGCCAAAACTAGACTCATTCCAACTAAATGAATTAACTTTAATTCACAAAGTGTTCAATGTACTCACATACCATGTTGCTTGTCGCCTCACACTCAAATAACAGGCTTACTATAATAGTACTCCGATCTGATTGTGTGTTTGAGTCAAAACTCAAGTTTGACTAAGCTTTTCTCAATGTCCTCAGATTCGGGTTCCTATATTATATATAATACATCTGGTATATTATTTTTATACATTTACATATAATAAAATTACACTGGTCAGACTGAGCAACAAATTACACTGCACGTCAATAGAAACCAATATATCAAACTATGATAGGTCCCACATAGAATACAGAAGACTACTCACCTTATCACATCCAAAGTTTTGTTAATTATTTTATATAAAACAACGTTATTTTTAATAAATTTCAAATATTTTTTCTTTCCGCCACTCACTTACACAGAATTTAAAATAGGTATATCGCAATTTGTAAATTTTATGAAATTTACAAGGTTCTTTATCTAAACTTTTACTTTTGGCAAACAAACTATTGTTTATATGGGTGGTGAACCTATTGAAATTTATGGACGCATAACGTGTTATTGTTTCAGGTAATGAGATCCTTCTTCCGTCGGTTAAGTATATAATGTACCGTATAGACTATACTGGCATCTGTGTTTAGTGTCTTTTAAATTGACCCTACATTATGTCTTCCGTAGTTACATTTTCATAGACATGTTAACAACATCTCCCTCCTCTGATTCTTGAGGTTAGCTTGGATAGAAAGTTTTTTGTTGAAAGAAAATTTACTTCTAAATACAAGCTCAAAAGTTGAACATTTTGTCAATCTCAAACAACCCCGAGTATTCGGCTACCTACACGACTGAACGATACCTAAAACGCCTGTTCTATGCACATGTACATGTCGAATGTTTGTTGTAGGTACTAACAAAACCAAAATATACACATATTTTTGCATTTTGCAGAGAGTTTAAGACGGCTATCTTCTGGTAAATGAATTTGCTCTTAATAGTGAAAATACCAGTCATTAAGAGTATGGGGGAAAATATGAATAAATATGCGGAAAATGATACATTTTGACACTTTGAGCTTTATTATCTTATGGAAATGATTGTGATTATTAAAGTTGCCACTTTCCCTGATACAACTATACGTAACCGACGGATGAATAAACGCTTCACTTACTCTTTTTTTGTTGTTGCCAAATGTTGCGTTTTATACGACCGAGACAAGTATTACCGTCAGATACCGCTGACGATCATCGATAATAAACAATGATACCTAAACATAAGAGTAGGGATACCAACTTCGTAATTGCAAAGAACCTCAAACTCCCCGCAGCGGTTACTTCCCCTTATAGTATACATTTGAGAGCGGAGCTCACCCAATCAAATCGATGTGAACCTAACATTTCCTCCATATTTTGTGCAGGAGAATGGAATGTTAACATTTCTGACGTGTAAAAGCGGGTAGGGGCATTATCTTACCAATAATTGATCTTTTCCCGTATCCAATGTTGCCTCGCCAAAGTATTTTTGACTTGTTCCAGGTAAGTAAGTAGACCTTAATTTGACATACGTTTTTTTTGGCAGTGAATATGGAATAAAAATTGTAGGGTCGGGGTGGAAAGGTATACGCGGGTCGGGTTGCCGTAAACAGTTTATTTGTTTTGACCTTGATCTGTATACCTGGAGTATAAACCGTTTTTGACAAGTTTCTTTTTGATAGTTATAGACATTGGGAATTAAGAGCAGCAACCTTTATAGAATAGACTTAACGGCATATCAGCTGAACGGAACCTTAACATTTCCTGGGTATTTCTATATCGCTCCGTATTTCTTTTATATAATACATGTACAAGATGAACTATGTATACATTTTACTGTGATGTTGTGTCTTTTATCGTCGAGTGTTCGGTACAGTACGGTATAGTTTAAGGTTTAGCAAATTCATACACTACATTCACTTCCTGTATTTTATAATAGTGTTTACTTATGTACAAGTTTTACGTAAAAAATTAATGTAGTTCATATGCAATAAAGATCAATCATTTCTGACATTTACGCTTATATTAAAAAATGTTGTGTTTTAATTCAGATTTAAAAAAAAAATGTAGGTTTTTACAATTTAGTTAGATAGCGATAGACATTAGCTGAATATGGTTTGATATTTTATTTATTATGTGTAGAATTCATGCAAACCTATACATTTTTTAAAAGGTCTGATTATATCTACACAAATTAAAAGAAACAAATGGTGGTGTTTATTTCGACAGAAACAATTAGGTCATGAAATGTAAAATTTGTCTACCCCATCAGTAAAGTTGAACAGTTCTGACAGCTACGGGTACCACGTGCGATATAAAGCTTTAGTGCTTTTTATGCACTATTGTCTGCTTTAGGAAACCTAGTTACAGATTTTATTATACTTGTCCTTAAAGTATTTTTAAAAAAATGACAAATTCTGTGGCTGGCGGTTATCCCTAGCAGAGCATAGAAGCGGGTGGACTAGAGGACATTACCTCTCCAATATTTGGCCCTGCCACACCAAATATTTTCTCTTGTATGTGCTGTGACAATGGGGCCACCCCAAGCATAACATATTTAAGAGCTTAAACTACTTTTAAGACAGATTTCGAATATTTGTGACACGGTTCCCTCACGCAGGCAATAGTGCATTAACAACACAGCTTTTCACTATAGGTAACACCTTAGTTGTAAACTGTGTTTAAAATTGAAGAGATCTTTTTACATTTAGCGACCATTTTCATTTTGTAGTCATTTGCATCAACATTTCTTTTGTTTTAGTTTATATTGGGACATAAGACCTTTCCAAATATGTGTAGGTTTATATACTTTCTAAACGCAATGAATAAGATATCAAGTATTGGTGAAATACGGTGTTCATTCCAAATAAAAAGTAATTTCCAACCTCCGGTATTTATTTTCATACTCATATCTACACACTCATTATACCATTATACCACACTTCATTAAACATCTCTCAATTTTAAAACAATCCATTTCCATGGTAAACTTATACAGCGATTATGGTATCCCTTTGATCGACAAAACCAGCGAGAATGGTGTCTACGCTTATCGTCAGTGGTAGCCTAAATTCCGCACACATGTCTCCGAAAAATTGATCTACTTTTATTGTTTCTCCATTTTTAATGAAACAAAGTAATGGCTTACTTACTGAATGTTTGCGTTCCATTTGTTTTGAAACAAATATATTTATTTATTTACAAAAATAGCTTAAATTTTGCAGATAAATGTTCCAATCTTCGAAATTATACGATAACGTGATAATTAACACCGTTTTTTCATGTTGTTTCAGGAAACGGACATTTTACAGATATATAGGAAAGGGTGTGTGTTTACGTTTTCCGATCTAAAACAGTATCAAATCTTCAAGAAATGGTGAATAAATTCCTTTTTAATGGCATGACCACAAACATTTGACATGTACATAAAACAGGCGTTTTAGGTATCGATCAGTCGTGTAGGTAACCGAATACCCGGAGTGCATATGGACAGTCACATGTCGTTTCAAAACATCATGTACCATGCCAACCAAAAAGAAAAACTCCAAAAGTCTTCTTGTCAGAAACTACAGATCAGATTTTGAAACAATTTCACGGCAGTGTTGCTTGGGCGACCCTCTATCAAATTCCTTCAAATAGTTTTGATCCGTCAAAATCATGGCCGCCAGGGGCGGGGCTAGTTTCCCTATATACATGTAGCTATAAGGAAATTATCGAAAATCAAAATGATAATCTCTGAAACCACTTGTTTGATTGCAAAACTATTTTACAGAAATGTTCCTTGGGTGACACTTTACCAAATTCCTTCAAAAACCATGACAGCGAGGGGGCGGGGCAATTTTTTTCTAAATGGGCTATAAGGAAAACTTCGAAAATCTTCTTCTCTGAAATCGTCTTAGCTCTTTTGTACGAAAATAATCTTCTTTAAGGTGAAAAAGAAAACCAGTTAAACGTTTGTACAGTACGTCTACACAACACGTCTAGACTAACACAATAACAGTGATTTCTTTTTTTTTTAAATTTTAAAACAAACAGAGCAAAAAAAGAATCATTAGTATTCACAATATCTTTAACCCATTTCGTGATGACGGCCATTATCTGATCATGATCTACACTGTTGGCGTGTAGTCATTCAGGATAGTATTTGTATATAAAATAGTTTATACTTGGGAAATGAACATGAATTGTAAACTTACATAAACAAGTTTTTGTACAAGAGATGAATTTAACCTATTTGAGTAAGAGAATATTATGGTGGCTGATTAAGCGCCAACACGACAAATGATACATTTAGTATTTGTCGTTTGGCAGGGACGCAAACGCACCATAGCAAGAATTTGTCGCTCTGGTGATGGCGCCTACCAATGCGCAAACACGTCAGAACGACATTAAAGGCACAGCAATACACCAAATGAGATAAACAAGAATGTGAGCTCTGGCGTGTTAGCGTGTTGGCGACCCGCTTTTAGAACGATATGTCTCATTTTGCTGGCTACAACTCCACGAGGGCATAAACAAACGTCACATGGAACCAGTCTCAGCTCATATTTATAGTACAAGTTGTCGAGGGGCAGCTAGACAATACAGAGTTTAAATCGTTTAGAACTTTTAATATTACTCCTGTGTTCGGTGTATTTGCTAGTACGACGCTCTATTCTGCAGTACATTAATGGTTCGCGCGCTTTATATAAGATAGCATTTTCAAAAGATCTGGATTATTTTGCAAGCTATTGTTAAGCAAGTTAGCGCCGATGTTACTACAGTGCTTCTTATTCTAGACATATAAATCTCTTCTATTTTTGGGTCGATTGTTAAAATCGACCTAAAGTTAACAGAGTATATCGCCCTTACGACCGAACGCACAACATACAAACAAGTAGTTCCATATAAACAGTTGTTAGGCATTATAGCGATTTCTGTTTTCAAAATTATATAGTAATAAATCTAAATAATTTAAAAACATTTCAGAATAGAATAATATTATTTCGTTATTGTTCTTTAAATGTGTAATTAATCGTAAATATTATTAATGCGCGAACGAACGACTTGGACATACAAATTTATAAGAACTCGTTTTTTACCAATAACGCTATATTCCGCGGACATAGAGCAGTTGGTAGAGATGCTGGAAATTGAATTTGCGCTGACTTACTGCGGCGGACGCGAGTACGAAACCCATTTGATACAGTTCTTTTGTTTTTTTTTACATTTTTCTTCTGTTTTACTTATAATTTTAAGACTTTAAACCATTTTAAATGTTTTACAGCAAATAATCATAGAAAACTTCATTCATGTCAAACTTATAAGGATAATGTTAATAAGACATACTGTATACATATTATTCGATAACAGTAAAGTTCAGTCAGTAGTCGTGTCAGGTTTTGCTTGTACAACCAGAATTGGTTTCCTTGGGGTTTTTTGGGGCCATGCCTCAACATCAATCATCACCAATTTCTAGAATATTTACATGTCAGTTTTGTTTGTGGGGGGGGGCCCGCGGTGATACTTTGTATCACTGTTTTTCTTGTTCAGTTATTAATTTACTCTGTGTCTTCTTTGATCTTGCTCATTGTTCAGTTTTTGCCTACAATTTAGGATAGGAATTTATTTTGTATTATTGACACAATACACTCAACCCTATGGGCAAATCCCATAACTTTTGAATGACATTAAAAGTTGTGCAAACTTTGAATTTTCAGTTCAGGTTTGTAAAAATCCACTTCTCAATTACCATTCACAGCTATGATACTTTATAGGGTAGTTGAACATACATGTTGTCACTGAATGCAAAAAGGTAAGCACATGGGTTCCTATCAAAAGTAAAGTTTACACATATGGTTAAAGGTCAAACTCTGTGGACATTTGTGTCTCCAGTTTGTTGATAAACTTTAACTCATGCATGGGTTGCCCTGATATTTACACATTGTTCAGAGACAATCGACCCTCCAGCACTTTCAGTCCTTTGATTTATTATTAATAAGAGAGAACAGCAATTGAATTGATCTCTTTAAATCTAGTTGAGAACCGAGAAAGTGAACCTGTGTCACGGAAATTATCCTTACGTTCATCTCTGAACTTATTAAAAGTACTGATAGTAACACAGAATGAGCGAACGTTTCTGGTAATCACAGTTTTGTTCAAACTTCTAACAGCGACTTGTGTAGGTGAGATCCGCTCTCAAACTGTACACTTGGAAGTAACCGCTGTCGGGAGTTAGAGATTTGTTCCTTGGGAAGCATTGATTCACATTGTCAACAGTTAGTGAAAACAGTTCGTTTAGATACTAAGGAAAAATACTAGAACCATCTTTGTATCCGTACTGCCTATTTAATTGTCCTAGTTTTAATCAAATGATATTGCACGAAACACGATTTTAACTTCAGCGTGAATTACGGTACAAAAAAAACATGAAAATGGGTCCGCTAGGCAATGCTACATGCCAAATATCTAGTAAGCTCTCGGCCTTGTGGTTTCAGAGAAGATTTTTCAAAAGGTGTTCCTATATAAACATATGTAAAATCAAGTGACCCCAATAAAACCTTTCTATTTTATGTACCTGATCTACAAAAACTGATCGGGCAAATTTTGATCCCAGAGACATAACTGCTCAAGGTGAGTATTGTGATCGCGTGATTTCCGTCGTCCGCCGAGTGTGCGTCGAGTACACCGTAGTGAGAGCTTAGTTTCTGGTCGTTAGTTAATGTTGTGCCGTTACCGATAAAAGTAGCAACATAAGATAGGGGTTTGTAATTACTCAGTTTTGTATCTTCTTTTGTAAATTATTCGAAAATTTCTACTCGATTTTAGAAAAGCTTTTGATAAGGTCAGTCACGAGAAAGTCTTACTCAAAATGCATAATTATGGAGTAAGAGGTCAAACATTAAGGTGAATCAAAAGCTTTCTGGATAATTGATCACAAATGACACACGCACAGAAGCTATCCCCGTTTTCTCTGGAGTCCCGCAGGGGTCAGTACTTGGTCACCTTCCCTTCTTAGGATACAAAAATGACCTCCCACTCAATATAAATTCCAAAGTCCGCCTATTTGCTGATGATACAGCTTTTTTATCTGGCGCTAACATCAGCGCCAGATGTTGGTCAGTTACTGTTCAAAATGATCTAAAGATACGTGTAATTGAAAAGTGGGAGTTGGAGTGGGATGTGGTTTCCAACCCATCCAAATGTCAAGTTGTCCGCGCAAAAAAAGGAAACATCCTATACCACCCAAGTGTTATCTTCGTGCAACGCTTCTTCGATCAGTCACATCAGCCAGATACTTGGGCGTGGATATCTCTTCTGACCTGTCATGGGACGACCATATAATTAGGTCAACAAAGATAGCAAATCAAAACCTATGCTTTCTTCGTCGCAATATAAAGGTTAAATCTGAATCCCTTAAGTCCACAGCATACCAAACTCTTGTACGCCCCCAACTCTAGTATGGATCTGAAGTATGGTCACTTTATACACAGACTCAAATTTACAAGTTAGAAGCTGTCCAACGTAGAGCAGCCCGTTGGATCAAATCAGATTACACCCATACAGTCAGTGTGACAAACATGTTACAGTCCTTAAACTTGCGTCGACTTGATCTCAGACGTATCGACAGCAAGCTTTCCCTTATGTATTAGAAATAAACGATCAGGTTGCTATTCCAAAAGAAGATTATCTAACCCCACCCTCATGCAAATCTAGATATAGTCAGGTTAATTTCAGCAACCACTGACTAGTACAGGTTTTCCTTTTTCCCAGGAGAATATATCATTGGAACAATTCTATCCCTCCAAATACCAGAGCAGTTCAGTGCAGCCGTTGCCTGTATTGATCATGCCTCACCCTAGTCAGTACGCTAGTCTTGTTTTTATCTTTTAACCAAACCTCATTTCCAATATACATTACTTTTAATAGTATTTCTTTTAAACCTATCTTATATTTCTTTTCTCTACTAATAGTCTCAAATGTCTACAACCCTGGAAAGGGTTTGACATAACTGACAGGGTAGGCCAATATGGTACATTATTCTTGATGTTTGGTCGTATATCTTGGGAGATGTGACCGTTTTATTTAAAGACAATCAGGCACAATTCAACAAGATAAGAGACTCTGAGCACTTCACTTTACAGAAAAGTAGATTAGATGTCCATGCGTGCATGCGCCAGTTTTTGTCGTCTTGTTTTATTTCATTGCGAATATACAAAGCCTTGAAGATGAGGTTGTACCAAAAATTTGGTTACTGTTCTGGTCATGTCATCTGAGAAAATTTATATGTTCTGGCTTTTGAATTTACAAAATGTTGCTGTTCCGGCTGAAAAAGGCCAGTTTCAAACCTTCGTAGGCACTGTCCTCTTAGTATATCACATGTAACAAGGTTGAAACATATATTTTGTTATCCAGTTATCTTTCCTATAGCGATTGCCTGAGATTAGTCTGGATTAGCTTGCATTCAATTTTTGAAATTTGAACTATGCTAGGATGGATGTCATCAACTGGAATGGACTGACTGCATGCATGTATGTTCTTTGCTACATTAACGAAAAAAGTGTTGCAGATTTAACAAACTTGTTCTTGATTGGTAATTAGTTTTCACAAAGTATTCATTCTTTTTAATATTACTCCCCTTATTAGTCAAAAGGGTTTCACAGTTTTCCAAACGTCTTGGGATTTACACACACTCGAACATATTACTTGAGTGAAATAAACTATTTGTATTTGTAACATCTTATTAACATTTTTTATGAAGTTTTACTACAAGATTTCTTTGTTTTCAATACTGTTCCCATTTTGTTGAAGATTTTGTTGTAAGAATTTATTATGGTGCATTCTTTTCTTATATATAGCTTGGTTAAATTGTTTGTACATATAGGTACTTGATACTTTAGAGCTTTGTTTCTGTTTCATAGGGGCATGTTTGTCAACAACAGTTTAAACTTTTTTGCTAAATTACTATATAGTTTATTAACTTTATTTACATCTGCTGGCTCTTTAAAATCTAAATGTGATAACTGTTATACTACATCTGTCTGAAAAGCATTGTTGTCAAACTTTATAAAACTTCTGTAATTGGGATATTCTCGTGTGTGTTTTGTTTTACAGGAAGACCATCCTTGAAGTGTATGCAAACCATGTTATGTACATTGTACATCAATTACACCACAGTCAAACTTGAAAATTTTGTCTAAGAGTTTTCCATGTTTGTTAGATAAAATCACGTCGACAAGACTATGATCAGCATTTCTGTTAAACAAGTAGGATCATTTATAAGATTTTCAAAGCAAAATATGTGACATATATCAGATAATGTTTGACTCTTTTCACTACACAGCATGTCATAGTTTAAATCACCTGTAACTAGAATATTCATTATAAGTTTTCATAGCTTTTACCAAGAACCTTGGTACAGTCAGTAATTCAAATTGAAAAAGCTCATTGTTAAACGACGGCGGTCTGTAGCAAACAAGACATAACCATTTAGCCTTACGCAGTATTACTTCAATAAAAATAGATTCAATATGATTTATTTATTTAAGTCTCTTCCATCGACATACATATAAATTACATTGACAAATACATTAAAACATGCAAATGGTCATTCTATTCAGAATTATTAGAGACTATTCTTCTAATCAATACTGCACAAAAGAACTTATCACAATGATATGTAGTAGTACGCATTTTAAAACATGTAGAACCACTGTTAATCTTACAGACAAGATTTGTACAAGACTATATCTGCTTGTACAAGCTAAACCTGTTAAAATCTGCCATAAAATAATTCTTAAAATTTGACCTGGAATGTACATGCAATTGCTGAAGTTTAAAAATATTTCTAAAACACCTAGTACCTCACATCAGATGTGAAATACACTGATTAACGATAATGCTACAATAGTCAGGTGCTGAGAAAACCAAACACCAATGACAATATACTTTGTATCTGAAGTAGATCTGAACATGTGTAATGCAAAAATTCAATAGTTGATATAATGGTTTTATGTCACATTCTTGTTATTTACTTATAGCAATACATATAAAGTACCTTTAAACATTTCAGAATATTAAAATTGTGTAGGTAAATATCTGTCATTGAGGTTGGCCCTCTCACCACATGCCATGATGGCTAATATATGTAAACAATATCACACAAATCTTGTACAGCAGACATTTAGAATTATAACCACTGTTTTTGCTAACATAATAAAATAAAGACTATCTATACACGAATTCAACTCGTTTTTTTTTAAATACTATAGCATGTTTTGGCAGACAACCGAACTAGATTCCTATCAGAAAATATTGTTTCAAATTTTAGTTCTTCTGACATAGTTCAAAAGTCAATTACTATATTTGCAGCCTTTTCGAACATGCTTTCTCGTAAATCATCATGTACAATGTAAATGATATTTCATTATAACATGAAACTCTGTTTCCACCTTGTCATTACAGAAGGGACATAAATTTTGCTCAACTGGCAACCTTTCATACCGTCCAGTTTCAAGACGAATAGGTACAGTACCACATCTAAAGTTAGAAAAAGCTGCCCTATGAGATCGTGGCATAGTCTTCCACTGAGTAACCATTCTTAAATTTACTGTATGTTCTGAGTTTATTCCCTCCATTTTTACTTGGACCAACAATATCATTTATCACTCTTTCCCACGATATGACATAATCATTCATACATGCTTTAGAGACTATAATTACAAATATTTTCTTTGACACAGTTATGTTCCTAGCTATATCAGCACTGCCACAAGTACTAAGGATCTGCATGACCCTGTAATTCCAATTTTTACACCTTGTCCCATTTTTTTTCCATACAGTACTTTATAATTAAATCTGGATGCAGGCATTTTATGACAAAATTCTTTTTTTTCTTTATATCACCTGCAATGTCCGATCTTAAATAGACATCAATACCACCACCGTAGCTCTCCATATGTGATAATTGTTTACAGCAAATTCAGCATCTGGGATCGTTTCTATAATGAAGAGAAGGTCAACAACATTATTTACCAGTAAACCTTTGGTAGACATAAACTTATACTGTTAATATTTAAACCAGCACAAATGAAATCAGTACGATGCTTCTTTCTGAGTTCTAGTAAAGAGTCAAAAATATCGTTTCGCTGGTTGTACATTTTCTAAGAATTAGTTCATAGAATCCATTGATATGTTAAAAAATGACTGAGAAATGATAAGTTGTACTAGGAACCGTCTATAAAGAGATATAGAGTATTCCTGGTTGTACAGGTATTGCAGATCCAAGGAGTATCGCTCTTGCTCAAGTCTATGTATTCCGCTGGTATAATGCCTACACACTTTATATGCTGCCACATCAGACTCAAATTTTTATTTTTGAAATTTTAACAAAATCTTGTGATGGCAGTTAGGGGAAGTAACCGCTGTGGGGAGTTTGGTGATTTAGTTCTGTAAACCCAGATTGTGTTTTAAGAAACAGACTATACTCGCCATCGGTGTATTCTCGCCATCTAGCGGGAATTTCTTGAAGCGGTGTACATGTACGACCTTTCCTTTTTTGACAGCATTGCACATGGTAGCGACCTTGTTACACATCCTTGCAGCTTTCTCAAAAATGGCCGATAAGAAGAATGAACGTACATTTATTATGGTTAAACCTGACGGAGTCCAGAGAGGACTTGTCGGAGAAATAATGAAGCGGTTTGAAAACAGAGGATACAAGCTTGTTGCATGTAAAATGTGCAAGGTAGGTAGTCGCCATTTTCTAGGATTATTCAAGTTGCCGGTTTTTTGTCACTCTCACACGTGTTACTTTGTGAATGAATGTGACCTTGAAGTAGGAAGGTTTAAAGAAAACGGATCACACTTTTTAGCTAAATAACTTCAGCGTACCACGTTATACAGTAGACATCTATCAAAAAATAAAAATATAAAACTAGCGTCATTTATCAGTTTATGTTTTGTCATGTTTAAAGTTTTGTGAGCAAGACCTCACACTTTTTACTAGTAAATAATTAATAAGTTTTCATATTTCTTTTTTCCATAAAACTGTTTCTCTTGATCATGTTGATGCCTCCAGCATAGAAAAGTAGGAAATTGAGATGAATTATAAACGGAAATAGATCTAGAGTCAGTGTACCCGATTTCGCACAGGACGCGGTTTCGCACACCTTCTAGTTCTGTGTAAATTCTGAATAAACTGTTGTTGATTTTGGCTTGTTTTTGTTTTATTTTTATGGGATTTCAATCATTTGGGTAGTTTCAGACGGAAATGACATCAGAAGGATCCAGTTTCCGAGTCTCGCTTTAAAAAAGCAGACGTAAACATAAACAAATCTTACCGAAGTCACTGGTTCAGTTGCAAAAATATTTTAAAAAATCAATACAAGTGGCAATTTTCACAACTGAAATGCAACAGTCATCTACATCAATCTATAATCCAGCGAATCTGCAAGTTTTTTCATGTTTGTTACGTAGAATAATGTGAAAAATCAGTTGTTTTTCTTGTTCTCCCAACATATAGCTGAACTTGATTTAGCATTTTTCATATTTTGGGATAGTGAAATATTTAATCGAGTAATTTCATGTACAGTGCAGGACAGCCCAGTGACTCTATGCTAAAGTTTTAGCTAAACTTTGTTACAAAATATTGATGTTTTGGAGTCTACAGCATGTTAAAGCCATTGTATAGATTTGCAGATGGTGACTATAGTGTGGTATTCCTTGTCGTCTATATATATACAAAATTGATAGAAAATGTGAAATAATATAAATTTTATAAGCTTTAAGATGTTATTCCTTCTTTTTCATCAACTTGTTTTGCTAACTGATCTGTCGTTCTAAAAATAGCAGGGTGTGCGAAACCGGGTCCACTATTTAAGGTGAACCGGTCACATTTTAGATGTTTATAATCGAGCGGACCAATGGTATGACGTCATTATAAAAGAAAGTGAAAGTAGAAAAAAAATGTGAAAGAATGTTCATTTTTTATGATCAGTACAGCTCATGTTTTGATTCTTGAGCTCTTTTGTGTAAATAGTTAATTTTTCATGAAAAGTGTGCGAAATTGGGTACACTGACTCTACTGAAATTTAATAATCACTGAAAATAGATAGAATAAAAATATGTTAAATTGAACAGTTTTTAGTCTGCCGATGAAGATATCCCAGTCCCAACTTTTTCAGGCAGATTGTTCAGTCAGGAGATTGAATTACATTGTATCTTCAGTACTTGGGGTTTTTGGAGGTGAATGATCTATTTAAAACGTCTGTAATTTGCATGTTACTCTCGGCAACGCGATCTAATAATCTGATTGGTCAACTGACTAGTATGACGTCATGGCAAAACCGAGAATACCCCTAAATCATATGATCAGTTTTCTCCCAATATATCTAGCGATACGGAGAGCATGTCTCTGAATAAATGAGTATGTTAAATTGTAAATTGTGTGTAGATCTATTATCTACAACTTTTGAATATTCCGGTAGATCTATTTGATTTTCTTGGCAATACTATTTTAATTTTCTTACAAGGTAATAGTTTTAAGTATTGTTTTTTAGCTCACCTGAGCTGGCTCAGGGTGAGCTATTAGGATCGATGAATGTCCATCGTCCGTCCACAATTAGTTCGTTAACACTAGTGGTCACATTTTTGCCTCAATTGTCACGAAACTTGGTCAGGATGTTTGTCCCAGTAATTACTCGGACGAGTTCGAATATGGGTCATCTCGGATGAAAAACTAGGTCACATGACCCAAAAAATAGAAAAATCTTGTTAACACTCTAGAAGCTACTGTTTCAGTCCAAATATCCTGGCAATTTGTCAGAAAGGTTGTTTGGTTGATTTCTAGCTCAAGTTTTAATATGGGTCACCTGGGGTCAAAAACTAGGTCACACAGCCCAAATATGGAAAAACCTTGTTAACACTCTAGAGGTAACATTTTCATCCCAAATATCCTGTAAATATATCAGAAAGGTTGTTTCGATGATTTCTAGCCCAAGTTCGAATATGGGTCATCTGGGGTCAAAAACTAGGTCACACAGCCCAAATATGGAAAAACCTTGTTAACACTCTAGATGTTACATTTTCAGCCCAGATATCCTTGAAATTTGTCAGAAAGGTTGTTTCGATGATTTCTAGCTCAAGTTCGAATATGGGTCATCTTGGGTCAAAAACTAGGTCACACAGCCCAAATATAGAAAAACCTTGTTAACACTCTAGATGTTACATTTTCAGCCCAAATATCCTGTAAATATGCCAGAAAGGTTGTTTCGATGATTTCTAGCCCAAGTTCGAATATGGGTCATCTGGGGTCAAAAACTACGTCACAGAGCCTAAATATGGCAAAACCTTGTTACCACTCTAGATGTTACATTTTCAGCCCAGATATCCTTGAAATTTGTCAGAAAGGTTGTTTCGATGATTTCTAGCTCAAGTTCGAATATGGGTCATCTTGGGTCAAAAACTAGGTCACACAGCCCAAATATAGAAAAACCTTGTTAACACTCTAGAGGTAACATTTTCAGCCCAAATATCCTGGAAATTTGTCAGAAAGGTTGTTAAGATGATTTCTAGCTCAAGTTTCAATATGGGTCATCTGGGGTCAAAAACTAGGTCACAGAGCCCAAATATGGAAAAGCCTTGTTAATACTCTAGAGGTAACATTTTCAGCCCAAATATCCTGGAAATTTGTCAGAAAGGGTTCTATGATTTGAGCTCAAATTCGAATATGGGTCATCTGGGGTCAAAAACTAGGTCACAGAGCCCAAATATGGAAAAACCTTGTTAACACCCTAGAGGTAACATTGTCAGCCCAATATCCTGGAAATTTGTCAGAAAGGTTGTTTCAATGATTTCTAGCAACTTTGTTAAAAGCAGTTGTACTCGGGTGAGCGATAAAGGGCCATCATGGCCCTCTTGTTCTATTAAGGAGACCATATTACAATACAATAAGTTTTATTTTGAGTCGGCAAGACAGAAATAACAAGTGCAACAGCAATATATTGAAAAGTAAGAATGTAGGCTTCAATCCGATAAAGTAAATGACAAAAATGTTTTATTTCAGTTCAACTTAGGTTTTTCTTTTTCGGGCTTTCGGGTCAACTCGTACGGTTAAAAAAGTCAACTCGTACCCTTTGTGGTCAACTCGTACTTTGTGTTTCAAAACTTATATTTCAACCAGGAACAAAAGTGACTGGTATGTAATCAAAGGTTGGGCCATATGGAATATATCATGATTTATTTGAAATCTGTGTTATAGTGCTAATTAATTTATTTTATGAGCGTGTCTACAAACCTAAATTCGATGTTCGAGGGCCTATTTTATCTTAAAAAAAACCTAAGTTGAACTGAAATAAAACATATTTTTGTCATTTACTTTATGAAAATAATACAATTTTCGAAAGTCCCGTTATTTATTATTTAGTAACACTTCAAATGAATGATAACGTAGGGTACGAGTTGACATTTTTTCAGAACATTCTCTTCATTTCTTCCACTTTCTGATACAATTTTGCAAAATAAGAGCAATATAAAGTATTTCAATGCAAACATTTAATGATGATTGATGAAAAATATTATCATCGCATAGATAATGAATAAAAACATTTAAGAGTTGACTTTTTCGGAAAAAAAAAATCAGGTACGAGTTGACCAATTTGGGTGACTTAGGTACGAGTTGACTGGTGACCGTGCAAGTTACATGTAAGCAACCTTCCTAATTACGTGCATGTAATACAAAGATTGTGAAATTCTTTTATTGTTAAATAAATATGTTTCTTACATTCCAGCCAGGTTTAGAACACTTGAAGCAGCACTATGCAGATTTATCAAAAAAGCCTTTTTTCACTGGCCTTGTTGAATACATGAACAGTGGACCTGTCGTTGCAATGGTATGTAAAATGTATTCAAGGTATTTTTACCTTCTATATCAGGCGTCTTCCCAAACTGACTTTATACCAGGACTTTAGTGTCCCCTTCCACAAATTGAGGGGCTAGGGACTGGGCGCTTTCCATGAACTTGTCAAAAAATGCCCTGGTATTATACAGGTACTTCACAATGTCAGACAGAGTGACTAGTTCAGTTTTACAGGAACCTTTTTAGCTCACCTGAGCTAGGGCGAGCTATAACTAGACAGAGGGACGACATACTACACTTATTATAAGGAACACTCAACATGCATAGTATGTTGTCCCTGTCTGCAGATGTTGATGAAACTAGGCAGGGATGTTCCTTGCATGGAGCTCTATCAAAGTTGTTCAAAGAATTCCATTTCATGCAGAACTGTTGTTGCTCTGGCAACAAATAGGAAATACTTAAAAATCTTCTCTGACACCACAAGGCTTAGAGCCAAGATATTTAGCATGAAGCATTGCCTAGTGGATCTCTATGAAGATTGTTAAAATCATGACCGCCAGGCCTGCAACCTGTAGATTATCTGTATTGAAATATAGGTACGCTGTGCGAAAACCAACCATGCTACAGCCGATTGTTGTAAAACCTTGATAACATTCCTCATCTTAACAGGTGTGGATTGTTATAAAACCTTGATAACATTCTACAGAGTAACACGTCTGGATTTTCACAAAACTTGCCCAGAAGGTTGCATATAGCCTGTAGGTGATCAGTATAGAAATTGAGTCACAATGGGAAAACAAATTGTGCTACAGCCAATTATTCTAAAACCTTGATAACAGGTCACATTTTCCAAATGATTTTCACGAAACTAGCTTAAAACAGTTCAGTCTGTCCAATAGAGCGGTACTGGCCCTTCTGTGCCTCTTGCTTATTGTATGTCTCTGGTCAAAATGTTCACAACCTGTGACCTGTAAATTGCTTTAGGCTGGCAAAAAATGTTTTCATTCTTGGTTTGTATAATGGAATGCTGTAAAAATTATTGATCAGTCTGGGACAATTGATGGAAAAGTAATATTTGAACTAATTTTGTTGAGCCTGTTTAATTTTGCAGTGAGCTTGACATAATTGTCAGTTTGATATATAATTATGATCTTATTATTCACTGCTTTTCCAGTTTGTACTTAAAATATTTTAGGCTTTAAAATATTAACTTGATACAAGTAATAGTTCTGATGACATATGTCGCACTCGGCACTAAGGTTTATAGCATTACAGTGGTCATACTGACTTAATATGGGCTACAGTAAAGAACAAGAAAAGCTGTACAATGTTGCAAGGCTTCATCATGTTCATGCATATATGTATAAACAATTCTGTTTTAGTCATTTCTTTAACATTGGGGCCTCAGCATGCTGCCCTTGGGCACCTTGTTACACTCTAGCACTGTGAAAATTATCAGCTGTCCAGGGTTCGCATTGTCCCTTGTCGGTGTTACCTTATTGTGATAAAATCACACATTTGTTGAAAATAGTTTTCTGTTTTGGTTACAAAAATATTTCAAACTGACTTAATTTTAACATTTAGGCAATTTTTTATAATTTTGTGCAAAACCAGGACAAATTATTAATAAGCCAGAGGGAACCATGCTACATAGAAATATCGTACAATATTGTATTACTATATTAAATAAATTGCTTGTTCAAACTTATTTAAATTATTTGTTTATGTGTACATGTAGGTTTGGGAAGGTAAGGAAGTTGTGAAAATGGGTCGTCAAATGTTGGGAGCAACAAATCCATTAGCCTCCATGCCAGGCACGATACGAGGAGATTTCTGTATAGATGTTGGCAGGTAATACATATATACCTCAATGGTTTATAGGAATTTCGCATAATTTAGATAATCTAAGTGCCTCTTTAGGAGAAAAGAAACCATTGTGTTAGAGTCTGTAATTAAAATTAGAAAAAAAGCCGTTCAGAATACCAGTATTTAGCACTGTATCATAATCATGAAATTTGATGTTAGCGCAAAAACCTGATTTACAGTATTTTTTAGCTCGGGGAAAAATTATGTCTTTTTCTGTTGACATCTTTCAGTTTAATATTTGAAGGTGAGAGGAGAGGAAACAAGAGCAGGGGCTGGAATTGCACAGTCACTTTCTGAAGTCAAACTCCTTTTTTTTTTTACAAAATGAAAAAAAAATGTGAGTTATTTCTATTACATTATTTAAAAGGAATCTTTTTGTTACTATTTTTTCAGGAATATATGCCATGGCTCAGATGCCGTAGAAAGTGCTAAGAAAGAGATCGCCCTCTGGTTCAAGGATGAGTTGTTTGATTGGAAGTCTTGCGAGTTGGACTGGGTCTATGAATAATGTTTGATACATCTTGTGTAGGACAGTCTAGGACTTAATAAATTATTTAACAGCTGAGCTGAAAAGTCAGAAAGAAATTACTCACAGTCACACTGAATACAAGCATAAAAGTGCTATTTCATTGTCCCATGCAATTTTTGTTACATTACGCAAATACAGTAGAAATGTTTGTTCCATCTTTTATAAATTTATATGATGCAGCCATGCAGGTTTTGGTTTAGAATGTATAAGATCATGTTTATCAGCTTCTACCAGTGCAAATAAAGAATTAAAAAAAAACGGTAAAGTATGTTATCTATGTTCTGCAACCATTCAATTCAGTATAACTCAACTGTGGCAGAATAAACTGGCGCTAAAACTTGCCCTGTTGGAAATTTATTGTCTCTCTTGGCTAGTCAGTCAGTAAAGTGTTGGTTGACATTCCTTTGAACAATGAATGGAACTGTCCAAACTGAATGATGGACAGGTCATTTTAGCAGAGAAAGAGACTAAAGCTTACCAGTATCGTGCAGCTTCAGTAATGTGCTGAACTCTCAAAAAATGCCATTAAAAATGAAAAATACATATCACTTTTCATGAAAAAACGCATGTCTTCCAGCCATATGACCTTGACCTTTGAGTTGTGGACCCAAAATTATATGCCCAACTAGACCATATACTGCTGCTTCTTGCAAAGTTTTACGAGATTCCAGAAAGGGGTTTTGGAGAAGAAGTAGACACAATTTTCTGTTTTCGGGTCCCTGTGACCTTGAGCTAGTGACCCCAAATTATGATGTGCACAACTACACTTCATGCTGATGTCTCCAGCAAAATTTAATTAAAATCCAGCCAGGGGTATCGAAGTAGAAACACAGACAATATTTTCTGTTTTCAAGTCCCTTTGAGCTAGTGACCCAAAATTATAATGTGCAAAGCCAGTCTACTGATGCTTCCTGCAATGTTTTATAAATGAAAATGAAGCAGTGGGTATTGGAGAAGTGTGGGAAAGACTAATTGATATCAACTAGATATGCATCTTCAAAGTACCTTTTCTCGTACAAAAATCAAAGAAGTGGAAAGTCCTGATGATATGCACAACTACACTTGATATCATTTCTACCAAGTTTCAGTTAAATCCATCCAGGAGTGAAAGGGTTGCATGGACAGACTTTGTGACGGACATCACTAAATCAATACACCACTTTGTGGTGGAAGACATAAATACAGCTGTCACTCTAGGTGATCAAGACTTTGGATACATTAAAATCACAGATGCTTGGGGTATGGACTCGCCACCCAATCTATACTTGTCCCCTGTTGTACGGAACGTATATAAATACAAGATTTGAACAACTGAAAACTCCAATCGCATATTTAAGGCGTTCGTGTAAATAAGGAATAACTAGCCGGTTTTTCCGATGCAAAACAATATTCTGAATAAAATCCCACTCCAAATTGAATCGTATGCGGTTGAATTAAGAGAATTTCGAGGAAAAACACCTGTCACTGGCGCACAAATCGGATTTAGTATATACATGAAGTTATAAAAATAGGTTCCCCGCATCACAGTATATGAAATAGCGTGCACGGGGTACCATTACATTTACAGCGGGGATTTTGTCTTGTGGGAATGCAATATATAGTGGTAAATTTTAAAGCAGATTTATAAATAAAACGACTGGTTACATTCTTATTGCCTAAAGTTTTCGAATCGTTACTATTTTTAGGAACAGTATAGGTGAGATGTGATAGAGGAAATCGATTTGTTTCAAATCTTGTATTTATATACATTGTCACCATAAACATGTGATCAGTAGGTAGGTAGAATAAGGACTTGCATTTGTAATTGGTTAGCTTACACGCAGTTGTAGGATGTATATACGGTACTGCAGTGAGCAGGGGCGAGGGTCAGGCCTAAGGGGATGAGGTCCAGACCCCAAGCATCTGTGATTAAAATTGCTAGACATTTACATAAAATTCAAAAATTAAGTGAAATGTATATAAAAGCATTCTTGGAAACAGATAGTAAATTCAATTACAACTGCCCAATACAATCACAGCAATTTGAGCAGATATTTTTGTTTGCAAATCTTGCATTCATCTCTTCCTGGTGCATTCTATTGAAAAGTGTAAAAAAATTGGCAACATACGCTTTCATGTACTTCCGATATACAGATGTCTGTCCAAGGACCAGAACTCTTCGATACCTGGATACTGACTTTGGAATTTTAATCTTTCACGAAATTGTTCAAAATTCACATGCAAAATATCTAAGCTCCGGGCCTTCATATTCATGAGAAGATCCATTGCAACCAGAGTTCAGCATGGAATGGAATTATTTGAACAACTGTGATAGGCGTCTAGGCCTTGTGGTTTTGGAGAATTTTTTGTTGAAGTTTTTCCTATATTAGCCTATGTAAATACGCGAGCACTTGGCCGTGGTC
The DNA here is from genome assembly GCA_022818135.1 of Saxidomus purpurata. Taxonomy (NCBI): domain Eukaryota; kingdom Metazoa; phylum Mollusca; class Bivalvia; order Venerida; family Veneridae; genus Saxidomus; species Saxidomus purpurata. The sequence continues at coordinate 11,302,870 of JAFMSR010000008.1, forward strand.
AATTTTAACCTGGGGTCATAATTTGAAATATCTTGGAAGAGGTCCAATAGGCAATGTCACATGCTGAATATCTTGGCTCTAGGCCTTGTGAATGGAGTACCATGTTAGTAGACATATTTCTAAATTCAAACACATTTTCACTTGTCTTCTATGATTCAAATACCACAACAGCATTAGGATAGTCCTAGATACATAGAACAAGAGGGCCATGATGACCCTATATCACTCGCCCAAGCACCAGCACACTAACCTAAGAAAGACGCTTGTTGATAGAGTCAGTGGTTGCCAGGGGAGGTCAAATGTTGCTAAGGAGTCACTGCTTGCTTTAGGAATTGCAGTTTCAAAGGAGATTTAAAGTTTTTCCTATCAAAAATTAAATAAATTCAAGTGACACACTGGGTGGGGTTAATTTTTACCCAGGGCTCGTAAATTGAACAGCCTTGATAGTAGTCCACTAGGCAATGCTACATTCTAAATATCTAAGCTCTAGGCCTTGTGGTTTCAGAGAAGATTTTCCTATTTGTTGCCATAGCAACCAGAGTTCTGCATGGAATGAAATTCTTTTCGTAGAGCTTCATGCAAGGAACATCCCTGCCAAATTTCATCAGCACTGGCAAAATGTAGACAGCAGATGAACGATGGACAATCGGTGATCCTAAAAGCTCAGCCTGGCACTTTACAAGCTGATTTCATGATGGGAAGTAATGGGACAGTGTTCTCAAATCTTCTAAGTACATATTTTATAGAAGACATGTTACAAATGTGAGAGCTACATTTTAAGGATGGCTGAATAAAAATCGACACTACATGGAGAAATTGCACTTTTAATTTTGAACACTACACAAAGCAAACAAAATGTACAAATAAGAAAAAATAAGCTTAAAGTAATAAAATAAAAATAAGAAAGATAACATATTTGTTTCAGTAAATGGATATGCATCCAACAAGTTTGGAATATCATTAACACTTGTGATCTTAATGTAGTATAAGGAATTATCTCGCTCAGCATTATCATACAACATTGAACAACTTGTGATATATGAGATTTCAGACAGTATGAAAATGTTGAAACTAATGTTAGAAGTTCCCAAACCAGCACTATTTTCAGATGAATGTAAATGAATTGGCAAGATATGTCTGCAAAATGGATATAAAAAAGTTTAAAACTACAAGCAGACACAACCACAGTTGATTACCAACCTTCTGCCGTGAGCCTGTGATTAAGGCGTTTTTGAGCTAATGGCCTCTCGCACATTTAGGCAAATTTCTCACAACTGTTCATTTTATTGTATGTTTTCAGTTGATGAATTTAGAAGTGATTAAACACATGTTTTGAATAAACTCTGGGTAAATGCCATTCATACATTTTTCTGAACGTTTAATTTAAAACATCAGGATAGATGTATACTGGAGATGCCAAAATGAACTATGTACCTTTTTCAAGGCCCATGAAATGCACATACAAATACGTGAAACATACAGCGGCAATAAGGAATACATAATAATTTTCTCATTTACATTTCATTCGGCAGTATTATTTATTATGTTAAAATCTTGGTTAAGATAAACACCTTTACACAGGCTATGCAGTAAACAGGTTTTTGTTGCTTTTGTATAAAGATTAAACCAAGGTTAAAGCTAAGTTAAACTACACAAAAACAATAGTTTCTCATTCAGTATTTATATATGTCAATTGTGCTATAAATTTTGAAAAGTCAACACCATTAAACTTTCTAGATATACATGGAATGTCTACAAAACTGAGGTAACCTAGCAGCAACAGACTTTTTCTTGTCTTGCCACCTACATGATTCTGCGTGGGTTCACATTTAAGTATCTAACTTACTATATAGCCTCGCATATCAAAAAGTAGTGTGAACCTAAATAAATCTATCTTAGATATATTGTACCCAGCACAAAGCACTTACATACAAGCTTTATGTCTGATTAAATGCGGGCTTATTAACAACTGCAAGGAATCTAATTTTAGAATACATATACAGGAATCTGTATAAGATGCATTTCCATAACTAGTCTATTTTTAGAATGACAGTCTACAGTCCATTTAGGATAATATGACAGTGATGTAATAGGTATATACATTGACAATAGCTTAAACCATTACACAAAAAGGTAGATCACATGTGCAAGACAAGATTATATCCTCACATTATCAGATGAATCTACACAAAAATACTGGACTCTTCTGTTGTTGTCACTGTCACATCATCCTGTATGCACTGTACATACATATATCACTTGTACACAAAGTGAGATCAACATATGAACAGAGACAACAGTCCTATTGTCTTACAATAAAAGACATATCACATTCAAGATTTAAAAACTTTTATCAATGCTCATGAATATAATAAAGTATTATGTCTTCTTTGCCAACAGATAAAATCTTCCAACTTACTCGCAGTTAAATGAAATAGTTGAACAAAATTTTTCTAAAATTATATATACACAAACACAACTAACTCTAAATAACAATAACCATATTTTCAATTTAGAAAAATAATTGTGTATGTGAATGAATCAATGACGAAGTTAAAAAAAGATGAATATGCAATTTAAGTATTAAGCATAAATATGTTTTTTGAGGTTACAAATAATTTCTGTGAAAGCATAAAGTAAAGGATTATTTCTAGACAATGTTTATGGCAATGTTGCATTAAAACCAGCTGCAAAGCTTGGGCAGAAAATTTGAATGCAAATGTATAAATGCAGATGCATACACCTTAATTTAACCATACAGCAATTTATACACGTAGATTATTAAGGTCAAGGCCAGCTTCTGAGATTCTGTTTTAAACTCTTTCATTAGTCGCCACATTACTATTTTATTATGATTGCAACCTAATTATGCAAACCCTTTTTTTATTTACCAAAGCAGTGTGTAAACAGTTTTTCTAACTTTCAAAATGACCTTTAAACAAATTTCAGTGGCAATTTAGAAGACGTTTTACAATTTCTTAAGCACATTAAAATAACCATTTCTTTCTTTACAGTGCTAAAACATGTATGATCAGGCTAATAAACTAAAAAGGGCAAATTCTAATTGACTACACATTTTAGTCTTACAAAAAAAAGTTTTAGAGAGCATGAATATCTGTACTAAACAGTCATAACAAAATACATATATCTACCATTTTCCCGCAAATATGGTATTTCAAAGCCATAAATGAAAACTTTTTGTTTAGTGATGTAAGTTACAATGAAATTATTAGCATTTAATAGCAGGTCTGTAATGAGACATGTACAAATGTTATTGCAAACAAATTAATCTAAATATAGACTAACATATCAAATAAACTCTTTTGATCAATAAGTGCACATTGAGCAGATTATATTGCAATGCAATGATCATTTTGCATGACGAAAACGATGCAGTATTAATTACATGCTAGAATTCAGTTATATAAGAGTTCAGTTATATAAAGTTAGTCCAAAGTTATACACCAAGGCCAAACATAATTAATGTGATTTTTGTACAATACAGCATGTGCATAATAATTATATGACCTTCGACGCGCGAAAATGTACCTTCAGACATTTGTTACATTATTCGACAATACTTGATTAAAAACCCATAAAATTTACATTTTTGTCACCCTCTTTAAATGCAAAACCAATGAAAAAAAACTGATAGCTACTATATTTTACTCAACAGAAACATACTATTTGCTTCAAAACCTCCAAGACCATTACATGGCAACAGCGATTTGAAATTATTCTTTTTTTTAATCTTGGCTATACCCTATGAAAAAGGCAGATCATGGAAAGAAGACATGAAATAGTTCACCAGATATAATATATATTGAAAGAGTATATAATGTTGCAACCAAAAATAAATGATGCTGTTAGGAAATGATTACCGGAATAGTTTACTGCCCATGTAAATTGAAGTGAGTTTTGACGTCAAATTGTGGTATGTGACGTCATTTTTAGAGTGAACAATGACACCTTAGGTATACTTTTTCAAAATGTTGTAGTTTTGTATGTACTGAACATAGGTAACTGAAATTTTCCAATATTGATAATGAAATATTGTTTGTTCAAATATGCAAGAAAGCTAGTTTCCAAGTATTTTGTCCGAAGGCCCATTTTCCCGTGTCGCTGGTCATATATGTGTAATGTATCATGCGCACTTCATTCGAAATTCTCTCAATGCAGCCATTTGTTCTTTACACCTGTACATTCTATGCTAATTCAATCTTGTTGGGTTTTTTTCACAATGAGAAGCAGTTTTCTCGTAACTGTGAAGTTTCAAGATTGGAGAAAAAGTTCAAAGTTGCAAAATTTACATATCCAACTTCCAATGAAAACATAAGAAAAAGCCAGTAATGCCTCTTATGAGCTTGCTAAATGTTTTGATATGTGCTTGAAAGCTGTGCAAGTTATACTCCAAATTAAATATGGTAGCCATTTTCATAATGAAAATATACAGACATAGGAGAGACTGGAACAACTGTACATATCACCACCCTTTCTATACATCTATAAAGCCATACAATGTTTAGAACTTTGGAACAGTCAGCGTGCGTTGGACCTAGTCTTTGTTTAATAAAACAAGTTTATCATAGAACAAAGATGTGCCCAGGTGAAGAGAAACAGATCTTATTCCCTCTAGAAAACAACATTATTCTATGTTACTTCATTTCGCAGAGTGATCTCTTCTTCAGATTCAGTTATTGAGTTAATCACCCTGACTAAGCAACAGTTTTGTCATTTTTACATGTGACTCGCATACTTGTCATGCTTCTATCTATTTATATCTCAGAAACCCTTATACAATTTTCAATACATATACTATTTTTATATCAATATACATAAATCAACCAATAGCAATTAACTTCCAACATGAAAGATACAATGTTACAAATTTTCAAATTCTAGCACATAATAGTAAACTTTTAACTTCCTTACTACACAACATGTACATTTGTATGTTTTACATATTTTGTTCAAATATTACACAGTACTTTTTTTTAAATCTGAAATTAGTAGCCAAATATACGTATCTTAAAGAGCGTACATACATTTTGTATATGTTTACTATTCTTTCAGACTTTCATTTTCCTACCAGTAATCTAAGAACTTTCTGCATTTTTAAAAAGCACCTGTACAATCAAGAAATAATTTCAACAGGTAAGTATACATTGTACATATTAGAATAACAAGCATTGTTACAGATAAAGAAAGACCTGCGTTAAAAAAGTGGAAATCGATTATATGTCATAACACTACATCATAAATAACTAACATGAATAAAACAACCATAATTAACAAGTAAAAAATCTTATAAACACACTTTTTCTAACAATGTAAAATGGCTAACAAAAATATCATAAACCATCGCCTTCATTCATCATTGCATTAAACACCACGCTGTCATAACCTTCCTGCACTGATACTGAAGTGTAATGCTCCACCATACTCTGTGACACTGGGGTCATGTGATCACCCATGTGATTGGTCATGTGATCACCCATGTGCTCAGTCATGTGACCATTGTTGAACAGCCAGCCATTCAGCTTGGGTTTGTTCATCATTGGTTCTACAAGGAGAAACAAACACACCAGTGTTACATCGAATTTGCAACAGTTCAAGAGCAATGCAGACAGGTTAGAGAAAGGTAAAAAGCAGTTTTTATATGCAACATAAGTATTTAAAAGCATTAAATATATCTAGGGAATCCTAAGAAAGTTGGGTGTATGCTGTATCTTTACCATAAATTTTTTATGCTTAACACTGGTTTTCAAAAATACTTCGAGTGCCACAAATTAGCTAAGTAACCAGATTTCCTAGGATTTACTCCATCCTTTAACTGCAAACTAATGAAGCAATTGTCAGAACAGGAAAAGGCTGTCTGACGAAGGTCCATACTACCAAAACAATAAAACATTACCTTAATCTTAAAATATACAATCCAATATTTGGACTGGCAATTTAAATCATTCCTGTTTTTTAAAATAAAGTTCAGACACTGCTAATTACAGACAACTGACAGCACAAAAAATCATGTCTTTATGAATAAAGTCAACAAGGTTCTGCAATTAGGCCAATATTATTCATTGCAAAGTCTTTATCACACTTTGATAGGCTAAAACATGTTTGTTATCCACTATCAAAGCACTGCCTAATGTCAAAATACCAATTTCTCTTTTTTTGTACTTGTTAAGCACTGCCACAGGAATACTATGTAAAAATAATAAATGGGGTTTGGAATCATGATTTTAACAGAAAACATGAAGTGTATTTGAACAGTTTTATGAACAATGCTGACATGCAACAACTAAATGTAAATCAGCGAATTGTAAATCCCTCTCTCTCTCTCTCTCTCTCTCTCTCTCTCTTCCCAAAAGTATGACCATGTATCCAAAAACAGATACAAGATGTTCCAATATTGCACTGTATTATATATAATATATACATGCACTATATATAATGAGACATGAAGTTTATACATTTAACAGGAGTTTCTTTAAATCTTAGACAGGAAAATGGTTCAACACGATTGTCACTAATTTCTCCAAGGTGACCCCTTTCCGCCACCATCCTCGATTCGGTCATGGGGTCGCAAACTTTAGTAAACCCCGACTGGCTATTGGGCACTTGGGCAGTGGAATAAAGGTGCTGACTGGTGCATGATGGGGCTATGTTCTCGTTACAGTCCATACTTGGTGAATCACTGAAGCCATTAGCAAATGGAAGCTGGGAAAAGCTCAGCTGATTGCAGTGTGACACATAATCTGTGGAAAAATTGTGATTAGAAAGTATGTTAATTAACCCACAACCAAACACACAGACCATTTTAGTTTCCATGTTAAGACTTGTTTTATCACTATTAATTTCAATTATCAGACTTCAAGATTAGTTTTGTACTTGGTTAACAAGAATGCTATGAAAACAGTAAGGACTGAATCATTAGCACTTAGTTAGAAGTAACAAGGAAGTGTTTTTCTCTGATATTGGAATTGCACTGTCCCATTTCATTAAGTACACTTGTAAGAAAGACAAAATATTCAAGGCCATTATGATATTCTTCAGTTACTATCTTTTGAAAATATTGACCTTGGATCTGTAGCATTATGATTCTTTTCATTCGCTGATATGAGTCTCTTTGTTCGCCGATATGATTCTCTTCTTTTGCCGATATGATATGAGTTACCTAACAAGGTTACTTGGAAATACTTTAACATTCTGTTCTAGTTTGTTTGAACTATTTCTCATTTCTTACTGCTTCTTTTAAATTTAAAGGTCCACTACTAAGCAAAAATTAAGTGACAGTTATTTCAATGGCAAGTACATTACCTTATGCAAGACACTAAATAATGAAGATTGTCAGGTTAAAATTTACAGAAAGTGTTTGGAACACGAAGAAAAGTATGTGTATTATGTTGAAATCTCAGTGAATCGACAAAATAACTATCCAGGTCTTTTTAACTTTCTTCATAATGCATAGAAAAATAATTGTACATGTACTGTGATTTTTATTAAAAACAACTATTCTGTGCTTTATAAAGTATATTTGAATTTTCACTTTCCTTAGTATTGGACCTTTAAAGCAAACTGAATTTGCTTTCAAATGACAGACGTTAATTGCATTTTTTACAAAGTTTGTTATACATTTTTTTTCCGCAGGGTATCTGCCTGTGCTTCCAAAATCTCATTGTAGTGTTAACTTTATTATTAAATTAAATTCTTCTCACTGAAAGTTTCCCAGTTCTTGAACTAGCTAGTAATGCATACTAAAGAAGTCAAGTATCATTTCTTAACACAAAACAGCAAACACTGATACAGAGTACACAAATCATATAACACTTTCCATGTCCCAACTTTTTCAAAAAATATGTTAACAGTGCAGTTGATTACAATTAGTAAAATGTTAGATTTCAAGCAATGAGCAGTATCTTTCAGGTTCTCTTTGGAATTTGTTCAAAAAGCTAACAGCAGACACAGCTCTATGCTTGAACTCCATCTATAGTACACTCCGTATATAACGACTCGACTCCGTACACTGTATTATCGACTCCGTACATTGTATATAATGACTCCGTACATTGTATTATCGACTCCGTACATTGTATATAATGACTCCGTACATTGTATTATCGACTCCGTACATTGTATTATCGACTCCGTACATTGTATTATCGACTCCGTACATTGTATTATCGACTCCGTACATTGTATATAATGACTCCAGATATAGTAAAATTCCAGATATAAGGAACAAATTTTCTTGGCCTCATTTTTTTCTTTCTTTACTTAAAATGAAAATGCTATATGCATATAATATATTACAGTGTATGTTATTGTTCTACTTTGTACAGGTTCAGTGATACAGATGACATAAATTACCTGTACATCAGCAAAAACAAAGACCACATATGAATAAAGACCACCCTGCCACTAAAGCCCAACAGGAAAGAAATGGTGCTACATTCATCCTTAACAGAAACTCCTGTGAATTAAGACTACCAACTGACAAAGACCATTTTGTCACCTTGTCAGTGGTCTTTTATTCACAGGGTTGACTGTAGATTCATTTCACTTTTAACGGCAGCTTTTGACTTTTACTATTCTTTTTCTAAATCTCAAAAAGAACACACATACATGTGCATGTACATAATCATAAAATCTGATAAGGATAATTATTTTACAGCATCTACTAGGAACTACACTGTACCAGGTGGATATAACTGTTTTCCGTGAGGGATGTTACAAAATTGATAAGGATAGAGAACTAAGCCATATTCATGTAGTATAAAGTAGATACAGTTTATGACTTCACATTTATACGTAACATAGTATAAATTCCTAAAACTCAAAATAAATCAAGGAAACCTTATTTGTATTGTACCATTTTACCAACCTGTATTTAACAAATCCAGGGATGTGATTAATTCATTTTGAAGACAGAAGGGCTTAAATTAGCCATAACCACTCACCAGTATCGTTTGGACTTCTATAAAATGAAGGTAGGGCTTTTTTCTTTGTCTTAATAAGTGAAGTGGACTAATTGAGTTACAAGTACACTGTATTCTGGTACAGATAAAAGAAAAGATGCAACAAAAACTGCTACTGGTAACAATCTCTACTCCTATCCAGACTTTGTCAAACAGAAATATCTAGTACATAATCCTTAACGCAGCACAGAAGATTCATTTTGCCCATTTTACTACAGACAGATGCAAGCATGGTATAGACCAAATATTGTGACAGATCCAACAAGTGGTTCTTAAAACATGTCATCAAGATTGTTTATCTATTCTTTCTATTTCTTGCATGTCCACTGCATAATGAATTAGTTATATTCATAAGGACTAACAAACCACACCAGAACTGGAAATGATGGACATTTAGGTGTCCCTACGCGTTTCTTGTAGTTTTATTTTACCCCTGATGGTCCGAAGTAAAGCAGAGCAATCAGTCCCGGATTATTGGTCCCACTAACCAAACTTACCATCTAAAAGTTAGATCTTAAGCCAATAGGGCTGGCCAAGTGCATAGTGAGGTACAGAGCTTTAGCTGCAGCAGTTAAAAGGCCAGTGTATGGTACCAACGGCTGAAGGAATTATATGAGGAAATTTCACACGTGGCAGTGGCTGAGTGGTCTCTGGCATTCTTACTTTGCATTGTTAAATGATGTTGCCATGCCATACCATACAGGTTTGAATCCCGGCTTTTGTAATAAATCTATCAGAAGTTGTCTTTTTAGCTCCAAGCAGTTCATATGTGATGTACATTCTTACTTTGCATTGTTAAATGATGTTGCCATACCATACAGGTTTGAATCCCGGCTTTAGTAATAAATCTATCAGAAGTTGTCTTTTTGGCTCCAAGCAGTTCCTATGTGATGTACATTCTTACTTTGCATTGTTAAATGATGTTGCCATACCATACAGGTTTGAATCCCAGCTTTTGTAATTAATTTATCAGAAGTTGTCTTTTTAGCACCAAGCAGTTCCTATGTGATGTACAGTGCAACAATTTAAGTGGAGGGTCATAAGTCATACAAAGATCTTCCTGAATTGAAGTTTGAAGTAGTTGTTGATGCATCCATTGATATACATGTATACTTCAGGACAAGGTGATATATACAGACCTGATTATGACTGACATTGACTGGCCACATCAGCTGAGCTTGTGCATTGGCTCAAGTGAGCTTTCAAAGTCGAACAAAGTCTGTTTAGAAACGTTACATCAGTTTCAGAAAGTCTCAAGATAATGTTAAAAACTGCAGCATAGTATTTTCCTTGATAAAGCTACTTAATATGATATATCACACCCCTGAATCTGTTCTCAAATTATATATGTCATACAGTCACAGTATTACATGCATCCATAAATATTAACTGTTATTCTGGGATAAGCGCTCACTCCTTTTTTAGCCATCACTAACCTGTGTCACTCTGGACCAGAGTTAGTGCCCTTGACTACTCTCAATGAAGGTCAGAATGTTCTCGACGGAAAGGTTCCGTGGATATCGCAAGCACAGCAAAGTAACTACTCAGGATATTATTATTATCACCGGTTGCCTCTGTGAGAATGGACAACCCTGTCAGAAATGTTATGAATTAACAACATATACAATATCTACTTCAAGACAATCAAGTTTTGTTTTTCTTTTTTACCTAAAGTTACACAAGAAGGCCAAGAAGACCCAGCCTCACCTGAGAATATAAATAAATTACAGGTCTCTTTCAGGGACTTTCACATAATGAAAAAAAAAAGTGAAGACAGACCTTATTGAGAGACCCTCTGATCTTAAGTAACATTTATAAAAGTTGACTGTAACATGATTCTGGAAGAGCTTCTTGCAGACTGTGATCTTTTTTTTACAGTAAAGAAATGTTCTAGTCAGTAAAACATATTGCATTGTATCAGGTACCAGATATTATTTACAGAGTTAGAGACCCTTAAATTGTTAAATTTATCCATTTGGGCTCTATCTTAAAAACAGATCTAGATTCAATGAAATCCTACAAAATAGATATTTATTGCTAGCATATAAATGAAAGATCACTTGCAAAATGGTCCAATGAAAGGCAAGCTATGAATAATAACTTTTCATAACCAGTGTAGGTTTTATTCCAGTGTCTTTGTTGCAGTGGAGTAAACTGAACTGAATGGACAAGAGACAGATCGTGGTCACAAAGGGTTACTGGAACCTTTGTCATAACAAAGGCCAGGCTTTACTGATATTCATTTCAACAGTTTTTTTTTATCCTACATACATGGACTTTTAATCATCTTTTAACACCAATACTTTGAATTTCAGCATGTTGCATGGCAAATAAAAACCTGTAATATCAAGGCAGTGTGAAAGACAGCTATACATGTATCCCCCGCCACAAACATATGACCACAGTTTCATCAAAATCCTTCAAAGGGTTAAAGAGATACAGAGTGGATAGGAAATTCAAGACTCAAACCTTTGACCTTACGTTGTGACCTTGACCCAACATGACCATATCATGAGTAACTGTTCTGCTCATCATCTTGAAATGTTTAACATTTGACCTAAGTTTCATCAAAATCCATCAAGGGGTTAAGGAGATATGGAGCAGACACAAAATTTCAAGAATAAACCTTTGACCTTAAATTGTGACCTTGACCCAGCGGGACCGGCTCATTGGATCAGCACGTATGACGTATGAATTTCATCAAAATCCTTTAAGAGGTTAAGGCAATATAAAGCGAACAGGAAATGTTACGGACAAAGGACATAAGGAGGGAGACCATTCCTACAACCCCCCCAAACTTTGTGGCAGGGGACAACAAACAAGAGCTGCCTGTAAGACAGTGTGCTCATTATTCAAAAAAGCTTAGAGAATGAATTCAAAGATATTTCATCAACATGGCACAATGTGTTTGAAAAACAATTCAGAAATATTGGACATGCTCCTTTCAACTGGCTTTCTCAACTTATATATTTGTGTGTGTGTTTGAAGTTTCATTCCAGTACATGTAGTGCAGCAGTTTCTAACATTGCAATGTTAGCCGCTATCAAAACCCAATACATCTTACAAGTATAGTAATCTGTACTAAGAATGAGGGCTATTGTAAGGCATTTCTGTAATTTTGTTAAAAAGAAATAACACGTAATGATACGTATGTAGAAATCATCAAGGTCATATTATTAAAAGCTTACAAGAACATTATTTCAATTCCAACATGTTAACTTGGTGTATGGGTTGAACTTCCATTTCAAATGTATTTCAGGCATTTGTACATACGGGCAGTTGACCTAACCATTGTTCCCAAGAACGACCAGTACTAGAATCCTATCCTCTGTAAGAAACTGCCAGCTTTCTCATATACATGTAGAGTCATGGTCGGTAGCAGGGCTAGAACCCACCGCCCTCAATCAGTGAGAGGTTACAGTGATTTAATGTCATCGACCCTAACCACTCGACCACGGAAGCGGATGATTCTAACATATGACATAATCTATATCACAATCAGAACAACTAAAAATAATGGGTTAATTCTTTTGAACATTGACTTTCCCATTTTTACATCATACAATTTATGAGATCTTTATGTTCTATCACCCATCAGAGCATCAAAGTGCAGTTTATAGCAGAATTTACAATGCTTGATATCCGTCTTTGCTTATCTAACAGACAGATCAAGCGATGTTTGAAGTTAATTTCAGGCTTTATAGCTATTTAAATGAAATTAAGAACTCATGTCTGCTTGAAAGTCAGAACTTATTGATCATGCTCAATGACTGTGTTCACAATAAATATCTACATGACTGTAGTACTTTTGCCAATACAAGAAGACTGTTGGACTTCTCAATACCTTACCCATTTCCGGTCCTGAAACAATGCAACCTCTAGGTTTGACACAAACCTTCAACCCTTAGAAGCCTGACATACCATGATACCAACCAAACTTATCTGCATCTTCTCTCTAAGAATAAGATCTATTGCATTGTAGATAAACTGAATATTCAATGTGCCTATCATCAAATAGTGCATCCAAGCAAACAAACATTAGACAAAAATATTTCAGAAATGAATGAGTAAGTCCTCAAAAGTTTTTACGCTCGACATAACAGTAATTTATTGGCCATGCAACACACTGTTCACCTGCCTATTCTGGAACTGAATGAAGTTTAAATAGAACCGATTTGTTAATTATTCAATTTCAAAACAAAATTTACAAGAATAAATTGGCAAGTGTTTGCTAACAGCCTTACCTCACTGTTTAATGAGTACAAGAAAATTCTCTTAACTAAATTTAGAGAAACTTAACATGTTATTTAGCTTCCAACTTTTTGAAACCCGAAAGAATCCCCAAAGTTCTCTGAGACACAATAAATGGTAAATGACAAGTTATGCAAAAAATTTGTTTAATTCTTTAAATGCCCTATAAAGCCAATTACTTGAAGAAAATAAAGTTATAAAATTTGGATTTACCATCCTGTCTAACTCTCTTATATGATTCCTCTTCTACGTCTTCTATGCCCCTTTTTCTTCCCGCTAATGGGATGAGATTCTGCGATACAGCCTGATTAAGTAGAATATCCCCATTGTGCAACACATGTGATGATTCATTCGCCATTGCTGATTGGCCATTTTCTTGTGACCCATCCTCCATTTCCATATCACAGTCTTCTGATTGGATGTTATTATTGAGCCCATTTGCTATATGTGGGTGATGGGATGTGCCATTCATTGCTACATGAGGGTGTGAATGATATGTATTTGTGGAAATGAAGTTATTACGGACACTTGGCTGACCCTCAGGGGATGTTCTACCATTCTGAAAGGCATCCATTGAGGATGTGGACGTATTGCCTGCAGGACTTTGGGAATGTTGTACACTTGTATGTTGTGTTTGACTGTGTAATTGAGATGCTTTCTCCAAGTAATTAGCACATTCTGTGTAACCTGCTGCAGCAGCTACTTCACTAGGTGTATTACCACTGTAATTCTTTAAACTGTAATTAAACAAAGTCTCAAAATGTTCAGAAACAGCAAACAAAGTTTCACACACCCTCTGTCAAATCATAATACAAAACAAAGTGAAAAGACGCCAAATTAGAAACAGAATCATTTGGAGTACCTTGCTTTTTCAGTAGCACCACTTCTATTCTTCACCAATCAATACTCTATTAACACAAGCTTCCATATATAGACAAAGACGAAACTTAAACTATAAATTGTGATAAAGTACAAAATAAATCATGGTTTAAGTGTACTTCAACACCATTCATAACAGTGTAAATTTAATGACACACTCAGGAAAAGGTCTTTAAATATTGTTCCACATTCTGTTTCAGTGAAAATTGAAATTTTATTATAATTTCTATTATCCTTGTTTTCTTTAAACACTTACTGGTTTGTTGGTTAGGTGAATAGCTAACTTTAGATATAACAAGAGCCATGTTACACATGGTTAATCCCCCCACCGGGAAGAAGTTACCTGATGGTTGTACTTTCGTACATTTTACTTGGTGAGAGGAAATCCTTAAAAAGCCGTATAGTTATGGTCATGCTGAGTACAGTTTTCAAGTAAGTGGAAAAAGAATAAGGCAATGAAGAGAAGGTTTGCAAAATTATATTAATGTTCATTATCAGTATAGGTATGATATTTTTCTATTTGACTAAAAGTAGGCAAGGTAGAGTTATTGTTCTTGCACACTGCACTTCCTACCAATGTGCTATGTCAGTGTATTAAGTTTGAAGAAAATCCCTCAAGTACTTTTGGAGTTATGCTCCGGAAATTTTTTTTTTCAAGTAAATCTGATAAAGGGGAATAACTCTAAAAGTAGGCAAGGTAGAGTTATTGCTCTTACACACTGCACTTGCTACCAATGTGCTATGTCAGTGTATTAAGTTTGAAGAAAATCCCTCAAGTACTTTTGGAGTTATGCTCCGGAATTGTTTTTTCAAGTAAATCTGATAAAGGGGAATAACTCTAAAAGTAGGCAAGGTAGAGTTATTGTTCTTGCACAGCGCACTTCCTACCAATGTGCTATGTTAGTGTATTAATTTTGAAGTAAATTCCTCAAGTACTTTTGCAGTTATGCTCTGGACAAAACTTTTAAAGTAAATCTGATAAAGGGGAATAACTCTAAAAGTAGGCAAGGTAGAGTTATTGTTCTTGCACACTGCACTTCCTACCAATGTGCTATGTCAGTGTATTAAGTTTGAAGAAATCCCTCAAGTACTTTTTGAGTTATGCTTCGGACAAGTAAATCTGATAAAGGGGAATAACTCTAAAAGTAGGCAAGGTAGAGTTATTGTTCTTGTACACTGCACTTCCTACCAATGTGCTATGACAGTGTATTAAGTTTGAAGTAAATCCCTCAAGTACTTTTGCAGTTATGCTCTGGACAACTTTTAAAGTAAATCTGATAAAGGGGAATAACTCTAAAAGTAGGCAAGGTAGAGTTATTGTTCTTACACACTGCACTTCCTCCCAATGTGCTCTGTCAGTGTTGAAGTTTGAAGAAAATCCCTCAGGTACTTTTGGAGTTATCTTGGACAAGTAAATCTGATAAAGGGGAATAACTCTAAAAGTAGGCAAGGTAGAGTTATTGTTCTTGCACACTGCACTTCCTACTAATGTGCTATGTCAGTGTATTAAGTTTGAAGTAAATCCCTCAAGTACTTTTGGAGTTATGCTCTGGACAAAACTTTTAAAGTAAATCTGATAAAGGGGAATAACTCTAAAAGTAGGCAAGGTAGAGTTATTGTTCTTACACACTGCACTTCCTACCAATGTGCTATGTCAGTGTATTAAGTTTGAAAAAATCCCTCAGGTACTTTTGGAGTTATGCTATGGACAAGTAAATCTGATAAAGGGGAATAACTCTAAAAGTAGGCAAGGTAGAGTTATTGTTCTTGCACACTGCACTTCCTACCAATGTGCTTTGTCAGTGTATTAAGTTTGAAGTAAATCCCTCAAGTACTTTTGGAGTTATGCTCTGGACAAAACTTTTAAAGTAAATCTGATAAAGGGGAATAACTCTAAAAGTAGGCAAGGTAGAGTTATTGTTCTTGCACACTGCACTTCCTACCAATGAGCTGTGTCAGTGTATTAAGTTTGAAGAAAATTCCTCAAGTACTTTTGGAGTTATGCTTCGGACAAAGTTTTTCAAGTAAATCTGATAAAGGGAAATAACTCTAAAAGTAGGCAAGGTAGAGTTATTGTTCTTACACACTGCACTTCCTCCCAATGTGCTCTGTCAGTGTATGAAGTGTATGAAGTTTGAAGAAAATCGCTCAAGTACTTTTGGAGTTATGCTCCGGACGGACGGACGGAGACCATTTCTAATATCCCCTTCGCCTTCGGCGGGGGGGATAAAAATAGCTTTGTACTATACTCCCTATGAGAGTTCCTAACCCTGCATTTTCTATAAATTACTGTCAAATCAATATTCATTTCCTTCAAGTATTAAGGTTTTAAGGCAGTCATAGGAAACAGTATATAGCTTACATATATCTGACAAATGTATCCACCTCTAACATGTAGTCTAAAAAAATCATTTGACTACTGTATTCATCTAATGACTGTTAATTTCAAATGACTTAATTTTATATAGAATGATCACATAGTTCCACTGACAATGTTATTTATCTCCCCTCCTCCAAATATCCTGACTGACCACAACTTTCAAACTTTTTTAAGAGGATCAAAAAAGAATAATTTTTAGGTATTTCAGAGCAGAAAAGGCAAAATAAAAAGGAACTACTGACAGACCTTAAATTTTTTGGCAAATAGACCAGAGACATGCATATTCTTTGTTTGTTTGGCCTTACCTGATTTTAGCACCCTGGGACACCAGCAGACTGACGCACTCCATGCTGCCTGTTCTTGCTGCCTTGTGTAAGGGAGTCTCACCCATGTAGTCCTGAAACAGAGGAAGATCTCTACATTGATGAATCCATTTACGCAATAAATGACTTCAATTTTAGCTCCACAAGGTGATAAATGGGGATAGGGGACATCCTGTTGTGGAGGTACAGCAGGTTCAAATCCAAACACCGGATTTGAGTGGGACATCCAAAATCTCTTTGGTAAGAATACTAGCCAGAACGAATGAAAGAGGTCATATAGAACTTACTTTAGAGTACATGCGTGCTATTCATTTTAAAACCAAACACAGACAGGACCCACATTGTATATTCTTATACTTTGAATACAGAGAAAGAATACAAATGTCGAGAATGACATGAACTCAACTGTTTGCAATCACTTAGTATTCTGTTTGCATACTTTCAATACATATTAGTTAGTATAGGTTATATATATAAGTATGGTGACTGTAAACATATTATGTCTGTTTGAGTCACTTCAGAAGATGCACTGCAGGTACACAAAATAAATACTACATGTTCGGCGGATATTGAGAAAAAAAGAAATGACCCATTACCTGTATACTAACATCACATTTGGACTGAACCAGCCAGTAGAGGCACTGCGGGTGACCACTAAAGGCGCACAAATGTGCAGGGCTCTGATAAAACCTGGTTGTTACCAAATCACACCCTTTCACACCTATACACTCCAGAGAGTTAATCAAGCGTCTCAAACAAGCCAACTACAATGTAGAAATTATTGGCAGGTGTGTCAGTTGGTTGAACAGTATTCCTTGTAAGAAGAGGGAATATTTCATTACATACATTTTAGCTGACAGAAAAATATACTAACATTTCAGTACGTGATCAAATACATATTATAGCTAATAAATCATACATGTAGCTTTCCAAATTCTAGTACTGACATTTGAATGTATGCCCTTTTACAGTACACTACACTCGTGTTTGCAATATGGAAATTAGTAATAATGTTGAATTAAAAGAAGGACTGATGTCAACTAAACTTTGTCTCTGAAAATGAAATACTCCCTTTTCTTAATTCAATATTAGTGTTTAATTATTAGCCAAACAAATACCTGTCTATTTAAAGTAGCGCCACAGTGAAGAAGCCATTTTAAACAGTGGCAATAACCGCCGTAAGCTGCTATATGAGATGGAGTCTGGTTTAAACGTTCTGTAGGAGCATCACAACTTCCACCTCTTTGCAGTAAATGCATCAAGCATTGCAACTAAATAAACATTCTATTTAAGTAAGTATAAAGTAGGTAAAAACGTACTTTTCACTCATTCCCTAATACTTAAAATTGAGAAACATAATTATTTCATTAAAAATCAATAAATAAAGTTGAAACAATAATAAAAAATATACTCCGATCCAAACTTTATTGCCAAACTGTCAGAATCCTTATTCTCCTTATACTAGTCACGTGACGACTTTCGGTTTTCATTGGCTGAATTAGGTCAAGGCCATCCAAATTTTTTTCAAGAAATTTTGGCAAATATTTGTAATTTAAACAGAAACCTACTAAAAATTTTACGACAATATTACCTTTCCAAAATATGCTGCCCAGTGTATTGGTGACCAGCCGTAAAAATCGTCTTCTTCATACAAATCTACTTCGCCGGCAGACAACAAAGAAGCAAGCTGTTCAATATCACCGTCTCGGCACGCGCGGTGAATGGGAAAACTTGCTCTCAAATATTCCTCATTGGCAGTCGTCCAGTTAGGATTTTCCCGTGTCTGATCCATACTGTAAAGGTTTATGTGACGATTGGTAAATATTGTTCAATCAAAATATGAGGATCAGGTGCATTTTAAATTCAATTTTTCAAAGTTCGTCGTCCCCGCCATTCACATGTATATTTTGCTAACCGGGCACCTGTTGTAAATATTTTGACGTCAGTAGTCGGTGGGGGTAACCTTTTAAGCGAAATGTTTACCATAAGATACAGCAAAAAGAAAATAATCGCTGTGGTAGATTATGTTCTTTATATTTTATAAAACTGCATATAAGACTTGCATAGCACGAATGGTATGTGCAATCATTTGTATTCCCATTTCGTATTTATATTTTCGTTCAAATAAACATTAAAATTTCAAACAGCTGTCTGCATAAATTTTGTCAACAATGTGTATTTACACAGTGTCATATATATCAGAATGTTTTGAAAGATCCATTTCATAATTTTAGTAATGAACCAATGAATAATATCCCAAATATCATGATAGTTGACATAGGCTTGTGAACAATCTATTTCCTCGTAGTACACCTGTATTCGGATAGCCATATATTGGACTATCCTAATTTGGCATAGGTCAGTCTTTTTCACGTACATGTAAGTATGTATGTATATTAGAGTTTTATCGTTGGTGCCGAATCATACGACCAACGCCCCCAGAAGAGATGAGTTATTTCAGATTTCAGGGGTTAGTGCTGCGCAAGATGCTGAACACGTCGTGTTTCGGAGACACCGTCTGATTCTTTAACATGCCAGAAGTGCAGCACCTATACATTGGACCTTTTTCAGGTGTTATTTAAAAGACCATTAGTTATGTAAGTGGAGGAGAGGGGAATCGAACCTGCGATCCCTGGGTTACAAGTCCTGCGCGTTACATGTAATCACTGCATAACTAGTAAAGTATTATTATCTTATTAGATTGATTCTTAATTTTTTTATTACAAACATTCGAACGTATGACTCTAAATCAATCTGATATCAATGAAACTCAAGAATGAGTCCGAGATTTTAAAGCAAGCGAGATTGTTTTTGGACATGTTGGATGGGCACTTTCTTCTGCAGCTATAAGATTTGATGAGTCAAACCACAAAGCTTTATGAATTAGGCTAAATGCCGGCAACCTAACCACTGTTTTTTTTCTTATGCATAATGTCCTTGGTTGCTTAAACATGGTTAATAAGCAGTATCTAATTACTAAGTAATAAGCAGGATCATTGGTAGTTATGCCTCCCACTTAGTGGTGAGAGATATATTGATTTGGTGCTGTCAGTCTCAAATTTTGTCCAAGCAACTCCTCCTACACACCTCGATGGCTTTTGCTGAAACTTGGTAGAAATGTTAAGTACAAAGTGTTATTGTGCATATCCTGTGGGTTTTATGCTTTGTTGAGTTTTTATTGAGTTATGGGACGTTAAAGATGTTTGGCGAACTTAGATGAAATATTTTCCATGCTTCTTCTCCACTACCCCTTTTGGATATTTATAAAAACTTGCAGCAAGCAGCAGTATAAAGTCTATAATTTGGGGTCACTTGCTCAAAGGTCAGGGCCATAGAGGTGGGAGATGTTTTAGCTCATCTGGTACAAAGTGCCAGAGTGATCTATTATGATCACTCACCGTCTCAGGTCCTTCATACGTCCGTCCGTCCACCATTTCCTTCAAACGAAATCTCCTCTGAAACCACTGGGCCAATGTTGATGAGACTATGTAGGAATGTTCCTAGCATAAAGCTTTATCAAAGTTGTTCAAAGAATTCCATTCCATACAGAACTCTGGTTGCTATGGTAACAAATAGGAAAAACTTTAAAAAGAATCTTCTTTGAAACCACAAGGCCTAGAGCTTAGATATTTAGCATGTGGCATTGTCTAGTAGACCTCTACCAAGGTTGTTCAAATTATGACCCCCAGGTCAAAATTGACCCTGCCCGGGGGGGGGGGCGGGTCACTTGGTTTTACATAGGCTTATATTTTTTTTTTTTAAATCTTCTTGTCTGAAACCACAAGGCCTAGAGCTTAGATATTTAGCATATGGCATTGGCTAGTGGACCTCTACCAAGATTGTTCACATTATGACCCCCGGCTCAAAATTGACCCTGCCCTGGGGTTACTTAGTTTTACATTGGCTTATATAGGAAAAACTTTAAAAATCTTCTTCTCTGAAACCACAAGATCTAGAGATAAGATATTTGGCATGTAGAAATGCCTAGTGGACCTCTACTAAGATTGTTCAAATCATGACCCCCTGGTCAATATTAACCCTCCCCGGGAGTGGGAGAGGTCACTTGTTTTCATATAGGCTTATATAGGAAAAACTTTGAGCAACCACAAGGCCGACAGGCAAGGAATAGATATTTGGAATGTTACTTAGCATTGTGTTGTTTTATAGGCAAGGTAGTCAGGTGAGCGATATAGGGCCATCATGGTCCTCTTGTTTCCTGAAAAACAATCTAGTTAAAATTTAATTCAACCTGTATTTTCAACTTGGTTATTAGGACCCAGCTTCAACCAAATGAGTATATCAATATAATACTTGACGAAGGAATGACTGAACTTGAGAAGGAATGTCAAAGTTTTATTGGGTCTTCCTTATATATTTTGCCCTTTACTGTGCTGACATCTGTATATCATGTCATTATGTTATGTACAAGTTTGACTATTGATGTATAATTATTATTGTATTAACACATTTACAAATCTTACTCCTTTACAACAGTGATGACTACACCTCCTCCAGTAGCTATAGGGTGTGTCATTGGTGTGCTGGCAGTGCTGATCTACAATGACTTGCTGTTCACAACATTCACAATTTGTGTCCATCTTGCCATGGGTTCTTTAGGAATATATTTAGGTGTATCATGGGCACTGGTAAAAGGGAAGCAGTACATTCCTCCACAACTGCCAAAAGAAATGAGACACCCACACATTAGCTTAGTCCTGCAAAATATGATGGTGAGTCAGCTTCCTCTAACAGTATCATTTGTGTTTCTATTAGGGATGGGAACGAATATTCGAATATTCGAAAATCGGCCGAATATTCGAATGCGAAAATCAAATTCGAATATTCGTAAATTATTATTATTTTTTTAAATAGGTAGCAATCTAAAAGAATGCTAATTATGCCGAATAAAACCGTTTGTTCTGTATTGTTTGTTTAGAGCGTGTCAAAAATTTCCCAATTAACACGAAAATTGCAAGCATAATTGACAGGGGGCATCGTTACGGATTAGCAGTTTGCATCAGGTGTTATTGTGGTGACTTTTTATCTTTTGTTCATTTTAATTGTCGCCGTTTTATGTAACAAATTTTAAAAAGTTGTTTATCTCACAATGTTCCAGGATCAACGTCATGTTTACAGAAACGAATAACCAATCACGCTTATACTGATATAATTCTTTCGTTGTCCAATCATTCAGAATAACTCAACTATTTTCCTTTAATAAATATGTTTGAAATTATTTTTAACATCCTTACTTTAAGTTTGATCTTAATTTACTGTACGCTCTATCAATCAACATGCCTCCCTCGCGTGTTTGGACTTATTTCACGCGATCTGTTGAGTTGATGCTTTGATAAATTGACGTGTGCTATATTTTATGTACTATGTACGTGTTGATCTTTACGCATGTAAATAAAAATTATCAATGTTTATATATTTATTTGTTTTCCGTATCTTCCCTGGAAAAATTAATCCAGTTAAAGTAACGCCAGTTTCAACAGTATTTCAGTTATGCCAGGCGTATTTAGTAGTTTTCTGCCACAAACTCCACGAACCCACAGCCCTCCATCAGCGAGAGAAAAAAAAATATTAATATTATACACAAGAAAAATATAAAAACCGGTTGAAATATTATCCAAACTTCTATTTGCGAAAATTATTTTCTTTCCATATAAAATTATATACAGTTAGACATTCATAGTTTATAGAAAAGGGAGGTAATCTCTTTTACTTTAATTCCATTTTAACGGCTATTCTGAAAGAATACAAATTTGTTTTGTTTTTAAATCTTTATACATAAAAATATTTTACGTAATACAAAGATAAAATCGTGAAATGTTAGCCAAACTTCTCCTTATGGAAGATTAATAATTTGTTTCTTTATATACCGTTTTAAAGTAAACACTTTCATACCAAACATACTTGTAGTGGTGTATCCATCGTGTTAAGAAAATATACATGGACACCACAAAACGAATATTCGAATATATTCGAATATGCCAAACCGAATATTCGAATATTGATTTTAGTATTCGTTCCCATCCCTAGTTTCTATGAATTTGCAGACTGTTTAGTTGACATTGTCTTGTCCTTTATAGTAACCATTTACTTACTTATGTTTTTATCAATTCAATTGAATTGTGTGATGTATTACTGGTATATTATAGGTAAATCTGAATGTGGAAGAAAATTTAATATTGTAACTGACTTCATTCATCCCAGATTTTCTTTTCTTTTAAGTGCAAAAATCAGAACTCTTATATATGACATTTGTACACAGTTAACACCTTAGGAAACTAGACTGTTTTAGATCTGTAACAAAATTATTGTTCAATAAAAAGTGCAACTAAACATTGGGCTGTAGCTAACACAGTTTGATGGTGCTTTTAAGCACAATTAAAGCAGATGCATGATACAATTTTCATGCTGTGACATTCTGATTTCAGGAGGCAAGAACTGTGCATAAGCCAGGTTCAACGAACGTTGTGATTTCACGGAACATGGATTTAGCTTTACAAGATGTGATAGACTTGTTACTACGAGATTTCATATTGAGTTGGTACAAAGATCTATCAGTTGACCAGGAGTCTCTTCTCACACACTTACAGTAAGCAGACTTTCCCTGTTCAATGTCCTAGCTAGTAGCTAGGCCAAGAAAAGTAGTACTGTAATTTCTGAAACATGCTTAACAATGAGGTAGGTAGGGAAGGCAAGGCAAGGGAAGAGCAAGGGCAGGGCAGGTAGGAAAAATGTAAGGGGAAGGGCAAAGTAGGTAGGAAGGAAATGTTTGTATTCATTAAAATTATTTAGCTAAACTAAACATCATTCTTCTCTGTAACTGCAATAATGAACTTCGAAATTTAGTGTTCAATTAGTGTTGGGACCAACAAATTTGGATCAATGTAGGTAATGTTACCTGAACTGCAATTTCACTTAATTTTGGGTTTATGATCTTCCATCTTTATTTGTCAGTATTGAAAGATGAAGTAAAACATGAATAATATATGTAGTTATCATAGGTTTGATCTTTGAACTCATAGTAAGTAAGTGTTTCTTATTCTTTTGGAAGCCCATTGGGAAGAACAATGAATGCTGTGCTGTAAAAGTAGAACTCAGAATATTGAAAGATTTGAAATTTTTCTTGGATGCTCCATAATTCTTTCATTTGATTAATGTAATACACTGTCAGTGTGATAACTTATTCTTCATCTGGCATGGTGATAAGACATTTACATTAAAGACTTTTATGAAAAGTTCACACAATGATTTTGTTTTACAGATTAGACCTGTGGAAATTGATTGAGAACATCAGTGAAAGGATGAAGAAGATTGACACAGTCCAGTTTATCACTCAAGATGTTGTCAATAAACTCAAAATCCACTTTCAAGACATTCGATTGGCTACAAGAAAGTATGAAAAGTAGACTTTAATAAGAGTTAAAAGTACATTTTACCATGCTTTTGCACATCGGATTTATTGTTTAGTTTATACAATTTTAGTTTAGTTCGATTACGAGGAAAGTTTTGTTGCTTATTGAATCTTTCTCGAACACTCATTCTAGATGTCATTAAGCTCGCAATAGAGAGACAGCGATATTTAATTGCTGCTACCAATTTGCGGCTAGGTGGACTGACGCATGTGTGGCATCATCAGTGTCTTTGCCCAAGGACACACCTTGTGCTCTGGCTGGAATTTGAACCTTGGACCTCCCATTTCAGAGGTTTAACCACTCAGATATCACATGATGTAATGTGAAGAATGATGTAGATCTATGTTGTCCATATTAGAAATGCTCTTTCAGCTTCAGTGATTCTTAATAGATTATACTTCTTTCTGATTACATCATTATTGACAATTGTTAGTTCAAATAGTAGTGATGGCAAGGATTTATAATTCATTTAGAAAACCAAGCACACCAAAATTACAATTCATGTCTCTTTCCAAGTTTAAATGCAGATCAGTCCATGTTAGTAACTCAGCCATAGCAAATTATGTGCAGAAAGGGTAAAATTTATGTAAATCAAAAGGCAGTTGAAATTTTGTCACTTTTCATAGAATCATAGTTATGTTATAAAACATACAAAACCTAATTATGGTGTTAACAATGGAAAATGAAAAATGCTTGTTTAAAGTAAGTATTCTAAATATTTTATGAAACACTGTTAAAGAATGAAAAAATGCATGAATATCTAAGACATGTATCTTTTACTTATACAGAGGTTCATCTGAAGAACCAGCGAAGAAATTTGAGTTGCATCCTTGGCTCCAGTCTGAGGAACGAGAGTTGAACTTCTTGCAAAAAGTTAGCGAGGCCCTGCTGTTAATCTTTCTTCCAAAACATTACTCCAGATCGCCGCCCATTAGGCATTTACTGCGAGAAGTTGTAGCTAATACAGGTTATGCTCTGATTTTTCTCGTTAATTGTCTATAATCAAGTGATAAGGGGTATCACACTATTAAGTAAGATATCCCGGGCCCCGGCTGATATGATTGCCCTTGTTTATCCCCCCTGCCGAAGGCGAAGGGGATATTAGAAATGCTCTTCGTCCGTCCGTCCCAATTTTGTCCGGAGCATAACTCCAAAAGTACTTGAGCCATTTTCTTCAAACTTCATACACTGAGTTATTCCCCTTTTATCAGATTTACTTGAAAAACTTTGTCCGGAGCATAACTCCAAAAGTACTTGAGGGATTTTCTTCAAACTTAATACACTGACATAGCACATTGGTAGGAAGTGCAGTGTGCAAGAACAATAACTCTACCTTGCCCTACTTTTAGAGTTATTCCCCTTTATCAGATTTACTCTAAAAGTTTTGTCCAGAGCATAACTCCAAAAAGTACTTGAGGGATTTACTTCAAACTTAATACACTGACTAGCACATTGGTAGGAAGTGCAGTGTGCAAGAACAATAACTCTACCATGCCTACTTTTAGAGTTATTCCCCTTTATCAGATTTACTTGTCCAGCATAACTCCAAAAGTACTTGAGGGATTTTCTTCAAACTTAATACACTGACATAGCACATTGGTAGGAAGTGCAGTGTGCAAGAACAATAACTCTACCTTGCCTACTTTTAGAGTTATTCCCTTTATCAGATTTACTTTAAAAGTTATGTCCGGAGACATAACTCCAAAAGTACTTGAGGGATTTACTTCAAACTTAATACACTGACATAGCACATTGGTAGGAAGTGCAGTGTGTAAGAACAATAACTCTACCTTGCCTACTTTTAGAGTTATTCCCCTTTATCAGATTTACTTGGAAAACTTTGTCCGGAGCATAACTCCAAAAATACTTGAGGGATTTTCTTCAAACTTAATACACTGACATAGCACATTGGTAAAAGTGCAGTGTGCAAGAACAATAACTCTACCTTGTCTACTTTTAGTCAAATAGAAAAATATCATACCTATACTGATAATGAACATTAATATAATTTTGCAAACCTTCTCTTCATTGCCTTATTCTTTTCCACTTACTTGAAAACTGTACTCAGCATGACCATAACTTACGGCTTTTTAAGGATTTCCTCTCACCAAGTAAAATGTATGAAAGTACAACCTTCAGGTAACTTTTTCCTGGCGGGGGGATTAACCATGTGTAACATGGCTCTTGTTTAACTTTGAAAATCATGGTTTAAGTTTTGCATTATTCAAATGAATGCACATTTTTCTTGAAACTGCATAGGTGTCAGTCAAAATATGTCATAACATCAAATCTAAAAACTTTTACATTAATTTTGGCAAAATTAGGCCCCTTTTTGGAGTTTGAACATACAGTTTGATTTTACGTTAATGTTCTGCATGCTAGTTGCTGTTACCAAAAGCCTTGCAGATATTTGAGTGAAACTTAAGACAGGTCATCGGGGGGAAAAGGTTATAGTATCAAGTCCAGTAATTTACTAGAAATTTGAAAATCTTCAAAACTAATACAGATATTGAAATGAAACTCTGCACAAGTGTTTGAGGTGGACCACAATGCCCAAATAAGCTGATTGATCCATATTTCTGACTTGAGTTTTGACAAAACTATGCTCTGTTGAAAGAATACTTTTGTTCACTTATAAAGTGCTGTGAATATTTAAGCACCCTGTCTTACGCGCAGCTTGTACTTTAAACTCCATTACGTATGTCTGTTGTACATTAAGTTATGCTCTTAACAAAGTCTTCACCTATTCTTGTGAAAGGGGGTGGGTTACATTTAGTTTTTCTTACTTTCAGTTTTAAAGCCATCGATTGATTTGATGTGTGACCCTGATTACATCAACCTGAAGTTACTGTCTTATATTGAATACCGCGAGAAACTGTCCGAGGATACGAGGAGGACGTACACTTATGCTGCAACCTACGAAGATTTTGTGAAAATGATTGGCCAGTATGATGACATCGAACATTTGAAACAGTTGCGGTAAATAACAAAATATTCATTTATGCAGTTTATCACAAAATTGTATGTCAATGGGTTTAAAAAGAATAGCCAAATCTTTTTTGAAAGAAAGATTGGTATTGAGTGAAAACATTTATTTTCAGGTTTGAAAATACTTTTAAAGATTCTGCGACATCTTGCAACATTAATTGAATAAGAATTGTGAATAATATAAATAATAAATGACTACATTTTTTTGTGTTAGTTAGAGTTTAAACGATGATCAAGTAGATTTGAAAATCGGTTGTTCCCTGACCAAGTCACCGATGATCGAAAACCCATTTCTAAAATTGATTGTCAGTAGTTTCTTTCTTAGGTCCTCTTTTTCTTGCTGTTGTTTAAACTGCTTGCGATGGAGGTCACTCTGACTACGAAATGGCGTCTGCTATTTTGAGTGCTTACAAGGAATAGAAAATATTGTTCAGTGTTGACTGTTATTGACTTGTTTTAGTATAAATTTTATCCAAAAAGTTTATTCAAGTTGTGACAATAGTTTGTGCACTTAACTACTTTTGTAGAAAAATTTCGATTATATAATCGAAGATTGATGGAAAGGAGCTATCCGATTATTTCCGATCATCGATCACCATTTTTGTCCGATTTTGAAACCCTAGTTTTAGTAGAACTACTCTTGCAGTATATAATGAAATTTTTTTAAGTGATTTAGATATTGTATCTCCTATGTTTCTTCACCTATATATAGGTTCAACATTATGACTGAAATCATGCAAGCAACCACCATCAACAATCTGAAAAAGTCAAACTTCACAGGTATAAAAAAAACAACAATATCAGGTGCTGGGAGATTGTGAATGTTGTATAATGCTCGTTTTACTTTTAAATATTTTCATATAGTTGCATCAACTTGGATTGATATACATTGTAATCATACTGTTGTAAACTCAGACCAAACAGATAATGGTGCTATTATTACAGTAGCTGAGAGCTTGTATTCTATTCATGTAGGTTTTGCACACGAATCCTGTCATAAAATACCAGATATTTACATACACATTTTAACTTAAAACATGAGTGAAATAATGTTTAAGCTTATATCTCCTTACCTTCTTCTAGTCACTATTAAAGAGAGGCAAAAATACCAATGCTATCTTCAGAAAGTTTTGGAAAAACCCTTTTTAAGATGCATTTTTTTCTGTAAACAGATAAGCCTGGTACCGGCAAAGGGGAGAGAAGACAAAGTACAGCAAAGGGAGAACTTCTAAAACAGAGGAATTTAACAAGATACATCAACCAGGTTCAAGTTTAAATACATTTTGTTGAAAGTAAATCTTTGCAGCTCACCTGAGCAAAGTGCTCAATGTGAGCTGTTGTGATTGCCTGATTACCATCATCTGTCCGTCTGTCTGTGATCTGTCTACATTTACTTTGTGAACACCCAACAGGCCACAATAATTAGTAACCTAAATCGTCCTAAAATTTGGTCTGAATGGTTGTCTTCAATACTTGTATCTCTAGTTTGAAACAGGATAGCATGGGGTCAAAACATAGGTCACTTTGTCAAATGAAAGGTAAACCCCATGAACAGTGTAGAGGCTACATTTTATTGAGGAATTGTATAATCAAGCTGATACTGATGATTTAATGTAAGTATACTAATATTAGCAGAAAACTTATTTTCGGGCTTTTATTGGGATCGAACATGAGCTAAATCACATCTAATGCAAATATTTGAGTGAAATCAAATGCTCACTTGATACATATTTATATCTCAAGAATGAAAAAAGACAAGTGTTCATTCATGTGCAATCTTTTATTATGCTCCCGAAGGGTGGCATATTAAAATCACACTATCTTTCTGTCTATCCACCCTTATATTTTTTCGTGTCCGGACTATTACTTTGTCATGCATTGATTTTAAGATAACTTGGCACAAATGTTTAGCACATCAAGCCAAAGTGTCACTTACAAGACCCACATTCCTACCTCAAAGGTCAAGGTCACACCGTAAGGTTTATATGTAATGGAATCCTGTATATATGCATACATTTGTGTCTGAACTGTAACTTTGTCATGCATTGAAGGATTTTAGAATAACTTGGCACAAATGACTAGCACATCAAGACAATGTGTCGCGTGCAAGAACCACATCCCTACCTCAAAGGTCAAGGTCACACTTAGAATTTATAGGTAATGGAATACTCTATGCATGGTAACTCTGTCATGCATGTAAAGTTTTAAAATTACATGACACAATTGTTGAGCACATGGATAGGACACAGACTGTGAGACACCTCTTTCGGGGGCATTTGTCACTTGTAAGGGACAGCTCTTGTTCTTTGAGATACTTTTCATAAATGAAAAACATAAACTAAATGGCAGTTTGAATATTTCAAAAAGAATTTGGAATGATCACAAATTATTTGGGTGTTTCATGATCAGCTCTTTCCCCTCGAACTCGGAAGTTGGATGTTTGGATGCCCAGAATTATTTTTTTAGCAGTGCTTCGAAAACACTAATTTAAGCACACGCTAATAATTTGAAATGTAAGTACACTAACAGTATCACAATCATAACGTTTTCCGTATATTTCTTATGTAGGTTTGAGCATTACAATGTTATCTTGATCCTCTGGTTTAAATTTCTTGCTCTCACGTTATGTTACATTATGGCTTATTACTTTATGATATTTATGAAGGGTCCAGGGTTCGATCCCTACCATCGCCGTGTCAGTAGTGTCCTTAGGCAAGACACAAATAATTCCATATTGCTTCTCTCTCTTCGAGGTTGATTCCATCTGGAATGAGTCTAGAGAGCAATTAATATAAGTTGTAAGAACTTGTTTCGCAATCGAGAATAAATTAGTATAAACTTTTTATATTATGTTGTATTACATTTTTATATTATGTATATAGCTGAAGTCCTAAAGCAGATTGAAGTTGGAGACTAAACAAAATTACTTTATGTCATTTACAAACATCTTTATTATTTCATTATCATTCTTAATGTCCCTCTGGTTTCGAGAAACAGATGTGCAAAAAGTATGGATCCAGATCTATGGAAATACACTGTCTGGTTCCAGTGGTCTGGCTCCCTATCTTTCACAGAAAGCAAAACTTGCTGTTTCTCATATTCACAAAACCAGTCTGTTTTCCAGCTGACAGTGGCAAAGGCTCGTTGTGAGAAGAGAATACATAAACTTGGTGGACCAGACTATAAATATTACACTGCCGAGACAGAGGAAGGTCACAAACAACCATCTACACTACCGGGACAAAAGGTAACGCGCAAGTTTGTATCGTGGCTTCCTTACTTAAAATAAATCAATGTGTGACATATTGTTGCCATAAGTTTTGTACATGCAAACTCTCATCAACAGTAGAGATATTAGCATGCCCATGCTATTTTGCCCCAGTTTAAGAAACATTGCACTTAAAAATATTCGATATTCAAATATGTTTACAGGTGTTATTGTTCATTGTTATAATTCTACATTTAAATATTTTGTATTCTTTTATATTTTGATTTACAGGTGTTACTGTTCAGTGTTATAATGAGTTCAGCAGTTGGCAGAGAATATTTTGAATCTTTTCTTCAAAGAGAGAGCAATGAATCACTGTTAGGGTGAGAATTACGTTTAACTTTATTTTTCTATCAATTTAATCTTGTATTGTATCAAGTTATCTTTATAATATTGGTTTTGTTTGGATAAGTTTGATTTGTAAGTAGTAACCGTGATGTTGGCAAATGATTCTGTCTTTAGGACCAGTGTAGATCATGATCGGCCTCTACATCACTGCAGTCTGATCATGATGTCTGATCATGATCAGCACTGTTTGCTTTCCAGTCAGTAAATTTTCACTGAGGTCCCATTTGGTAAATTAATGATAGGAAATAGGAGAACATGGTGGGGTAAAGGTTACTTCATGAACATTTCACTAGACTTAGGGGTTTCACATTAGACTTAGGGGTTTCTCGCCAGGTGATTTTGCCAAGACGCTAGTATGACTCCCATGCATACACATTTCACAGTCCTTTGAGATTTAGGGCTTTTAAGTACTTGCAAATTATTATAAAGGAAAAGGCATTTAAGTATTTCATACTTTCCTAATATGAGTACCCATTTGTAAATCCATAACCTTTGTCATTTAGTTTTGTTTAATAAATATATTTAACAGACATTTTGTTGAACTACAGATTTTGGAATGGCATTGAAAAACTAAAAGATGTAAAATGGAAAGTCTAGCACATCAAGACGAGGTGGGCAAGCCTATAAAGGTCAAGTCCATTAGAGTTTGCAAGTTATGGACTTGGCATATTAAATGCACACTTCGTGTCCGGACTGTCTTGTCTCATGGAAGGATTTTAAAATAACTTGGCACGAATGTCTAGCACATCAAGACGATGTGTCATGTGCAGACCCTGTCCCCACCTCAAAGGAGGCCACTAGGTGAAGGAAGGATTCCTCTTATTGCATTTATGCACATTCGTGTCCGGACTGTAACTTTGTCATGCATTGAAGGATTTTAAAATAACTTGGCACAAATGTCTAGCACATCAAACGACGTGTCATGTGCAAGACCCTTAACTCTACCTCAAAAGTCAAGGTCATACTTAGAGTTTGAAGTTAATAGATTCCTCTATATATGCATATATGCACACAAATGTGTCTGGTCTGTAACTTTATCATGCATTGAAGGATTTTGAAATAACTTTGCACAAATGTCTAGCACATCAAGACGATGTGTCGCGTGCAAGACCCACGTCCCTACCTCAAAGGTCAAGGTCACACTTTGAGTTTGAAGGTAATGGAATCCTGTTTATATGCACACATTCGTGTCCGGTCTGTAACTTTGTCATGCATTGAATGATTTTAAAATAACTTGGCACAAATGTCTAGCACATCAAGAAGACGTGTCACGTGCAAGACCCACATCCCTACCACAAAGGTCAAGGTCACACTTAGAGTTTATAGGTAATGGAATCCTGTATATATGCATACATTTGTGTCCGGACTATAACTTTATCATGCTTTGAAGGATTTTAAAATAACTTGGCACAAATGTCTAGCACATCAAGCGGATGTGTCGCGTGCAAGACCCAAGTCCCTACCTCAAAGGTCAAGGTCACACTTAGTGTTTAAAGTAATGGAATACTGTATGCATGGTTACTCTGTCATGCATGGAAGGATTTTAAAATTACATAGCACATTTATTGAGCACATGGAGAGGACACAGACTGTGAGGCACCTCTTTGGGGGTATTCATCACTTATGAGGGACAGCTCTTGTTGATATTTACTTTGGTATCATTTTTACTAAACATCTTTGTGTTCTCCAAGCAGTATTATTCTGCTATCCCCCAGCTGGGGATATACATGTAGGTTTCTTTTAATCTGCCTAGTTTTTATTTGCAAAAAAAAAACCTGTAAGTTTTTCTTGTACTTTGTAATTGATTTGAATGTCATATTCATGTAGGAATTACTGGTGTAATAAACTTTTATTACTGTGTATATAGAAACAGCACCATCATATGGCAACAGATGTTTACCAGAGATATATATCTAGTTCAACCAGTGTTGTTAAAGTGGATAAAGCACTTGCAAAGGGAATGGAAACATTTATGCTCGGTGACTCTGTAAGTATATTTAAACCAGACAGTACACTGTCAGTGTGTTATTGGAATGTAGACTGAGAGCTCTTGAATTTACTTGACAGATAGTTGTATATGGTGGTCTAACTATTGTAGGAAAATGTCAAACATGGAGAAAATCCACCTGTCTAATTTTGAAACCACCTACCTTCTCACTTGCACATACTACACAGGACCCAGTGACTTAAAAGTCCTCTGCATAAGAAGCAGGTGTGCTTATCAGTTAATAGCTCATTCTCTGTTCAGGTACCATTCATCAACAAACTGAAATTCAATTTGTTATTATGCCTGACTTATTGGTCAATATTATGTCCATTTTTGTAAGCAAAAGGTTAAAACAGAATGTTAGAAAGACTTGTTTTGTTTTACTGCCTTGTATGATTATGTCACATACATATTTCATCCAAAACACTTTATCTACAATTCAGGGTCCTGATGCATTTTTTGAAGCACAGCAACAAGTGTATAAGCAACTTGAGAGACAGCATTACCCATCTTTCCTTGTCAGTGACCTCTACCATAAATATGTGACCTTAATTGAAGAGCAGGGAGAGGAGATATCTGGTACATCTGGAAAAGGTAATGGAGTTTTTTTTTATAAAGGTCCTTCATAATGATCTTGAAAATGACTTCTCTATGGCCTTTTTTGCTCTACAAGTAGGAGAATATGATAGTTAATAGGGTCAAAATTGGTCAAATTAGCCTTGTCTGCTCTCTAACAGTTTTCATCAGATCTTCAGCAAACTTGGTGAAAATATTTGTGGGCATAATGTCTAGGCAAAGTTTGATAGCCAGCAAATTCACCCAACTTGAAGGCACTTTTGGATAATGACACTTGAATTATCGAAAAATGATGAAATTAGCCTTTCCAGTTCTATAGTTCGTAAAGGTGAATTAGCCTTGTCCGCTCTATAGATCAAACAGGTTTTACAAAACCTAAGAACTACCAGAGTTACCAGTCCTTGACAGACGTATTTTGTGAGTTTGACACTCTTGTTTAAATCCTAGCTTGAATATTGTTGTAGTGCATATTGTTTCTGATTTTTTGTCTAGCTGCTTGCAAAAGCTTGATATTGT
This sequence comes from Saxidomus purpurata, assembly GCA_022818135.1. Lineage (NCBI taxonomy): Eukaryota > Metazoa > Mollusca > Bivalvia > Venerida > Veneridae > Saxidomus > Saxidomus purpurata. Next base: position 11,336,791 of record JAFMSR010000008.1, read on the forward strand.
TGTCCAAATGGTGGTGTGGTTTATGTGCATCTGTCCGTCCGTCCATCCGAGTTTAGCTTGTCCGGGCTGTAACTTCTCAATGGATAAAGGGATTCTTAAATAACTTGGCACAAATGTTCACCATCATGAGACAAAGTGTCATGCGCAAGAACCAGGTCCCTAAGTCTAAGGTCAAGGTCACACTTAGAGGCCAAAGGTCAGATACAAGAATAATTCAAGAATGACTTTGTCTGGAGCATTTCTTCTTCATGCATGGAGGGATTTTGATGCTACTTGGCACAAATGTTCACCACCATGAGACGAAGTGTCATGCACAAGTACCAGGTCCCTAGGTCTAAGGTATAGGTCACACTTAGAGGTTAAAGGTAAAATTCAAGAATACTGTAAGTGAACTAATTTTAAGCAAGTGACTTTAGGTAAACCTTGAATTGAGTATTTTCACTTATTACATGCATGGATTAGGGCCCCCCCCCCCGGGGCAAAAAAAAAAAATAGGGGTTCCAACCCCCAATTTTCGATGAAATACAGAAAGATTGGTTATCATACAAATACAACAAAATACAAAGTTTATTTTCTAAAAATATACCTCAAACAATTTGTTTGATGGACTACGGTATTTTAATGTTCATGGGTAATCACTTACCAGGTCCTAGGTGTAAGGTTTTGGGTTGGTGGTTGTTTTTTTTTTTTTTTTTTGTTTTTTTTTTTGATTTGTAGAATGGAGAGTCAGATATTTTTAACTTAGTTACTAGTTTTTAGCCTCATGCAAACTGGCTTACCCCCAAGCGTAAAAAACTCTACAATAAAAAATGTTTGTCTGGGGGGGGGGTTTTGTAATAAAATGGACCAACACCCAAATACATGATCAATGTTTAAATAGGACATAAAATATCAATTTTTTATTATGTATTCTAATAAATGCATATACAGGAGTATCTAAGTACAGATTGTGATATTTGTTTTGACAGCAGTGAAATGCCTTTGTTATGATGACATTGTAAATTAGCGCGACCAGACAAACTGGCGATCTGCTCCGAAGTTTTTAGAATTACTTTCCTTTGTTGTTACTATAAATAGCTTATATTGTAACTTTCTTATTACTGGCCAAAGAGAAAAATCGAGACCACTTTTTGGTACAACATGCATGTTACATTCAATATTTAGGTGTATTTTGATCTATCTCTACTTGGTAAGTAGTTAGTCCTTTTGACAGCTGGCGGCTCGACATGTTGCACGTGGGCATCAAGTCTCAGTAAAGCTTTATAAATTTGATTTGTAAGTCCATCCTGATCAAATGGCAAACTTCAGTGTTCATGACTCTTTCTAGTCATAAAGTAACTTGAATATTAAATTATCTGTACAAGTTACTAGTAGTCAATATATACATTACCCCAATATTTTCAGACGAGTTATTTTTTGAGCCAAAGGAGGGCTGGTCAGATGATGAGGATGAGATGTTCTCCGTACAGTCTTACCACGCCAAACAGAAACTACACCAGCTGGATACCAAGATTACAAACAAATCACAAGCTCTTGATGCACAGAGAACATCCGGCAAGCCCGATCCAAAGGTTTGCTTCTCTCATCTATATTCACCATACCAAAATATTTGAGAGAAAAAGATGCTTTTTAAACAATGGCTGCATTATACTGGTCTAAA
>JAFMSR010000008.1:11338950-11352946 GCA_022818135.1 Saxidomus purpurata
CAAGGGGCTGTTAAGTGAGTGCCTTTCGTCCAAGTTATATGGTCCTGAGTGTCCCCTCTGTCCCTCATTCTGGCAACCGAAATTGGACCTTGTAGGTCCACCACCTAGACATAGACATTTGACACAAAGGGCCATATTTTGAAAAATATTTAGTAACCTCCCCTGAGCCCCCCTGACACCATTTCAGCAAAAAGCTAAGGGGCCATGGCCCCTTGACTAAGAATGGCTCCCTTTTAGCTTGTGGGCTACTAATAGGGCCCATTTACCTATTTTAGCAACATAGACAGACGGATAGATGGTGTGATTTTAATATGCCAACCTAAATCTATTTTATTTTGAGGATAATATTGGAATGATGTGTACTATAAGGAAGAATTATGATAAGCCTGTCACTTATTAATAGTTAATATTTAAGCTGTTTTGATTTTTTTGGGGGGTTTCCACATGGATATTCTTACAAACTTTCACTTTCGGTTTCACTAGCACTTACACCTTCACCCCCAACTTAAAAACTTCAAACATGGGGACAGGAAGAGGAACATATGTGGCATTAAGAAACAACAATACATATCAGTAACATCTTTGTTTATTGGTAAATATCGCAAACATGTAAAATTGGGCGAGCATATGCCTGGGTGAGCATAGGTCCAGTGACTATACTTTTATTTCTGACAGTGTAATGAAATTTCAAATCTCAGTTCATTGAGCAGTATGGCATACAAGAACCGTGTATTTAATGAAGCAATGGTACCGTCAGTATATTGGACATTAATTAACTTATTGTTGGCACACAAGAATTAAGAGTCTTGTCAGTTCAACGGAGGAGAAAGCCTAGGGTTTGGACTATAGTCAATCATACATTCTTAAATCTTGGTTCAACCAAACAGTATCAGTTACTACCCTGAATGTAACAGTTCTAATGGCGTCCTCTCAAAGGGTCTTCGTCTATAGACAACGTTTAGATGTACATTTGTATTTGCTTCTCAAATGCCGTAGTAAATATTTATGTGATTTGTAGACTCGCTCACATATGTTGCACATTTGTTCTGCCGTGGGTGGTGACAACAAAGTTGAAAAATCTGAAAAAGAGTAGAGAGAGTCGAGCTAATTTGTAAAAACAACTTTAAATATGCATTAAACTGTCATGCACTTTATTGTGATAATGTATCGTGTGTTTTGATGGTATATAATTAGTAGAGTCAAAGGGCCCACTCTCAGTAATCTGTAGATGCATACAGTCACCACTTTTCTGTCTGTCTATACCATATTCTGTTCAAGGTGATTTCTCAGTCACCACTGGATGGAATTTAAGGAACATACATGGGACAGTTCTTTTTTAAAACAAGCTGAGAGAAGCTGAGCATATTGTCTGTGAGCATTTTTGATCAGTACTTGCCGTTACTGGTTAAGGCTAAGCTAAGTTTTGGCACTTCTTTTATCACAAAATCTTCCTGGGTGGACCGAGTATCTTTGGAGACTTGGCAATCTAACTTTACTAACCCCCACCCTCCCCACACATGGCCATAATAGTCAGTTATGACGGTTAGCCATAATATTGAAGATGATGAGGATGATGATGAACACAGACTACCTAGATAAGCATATTGTAAGAGTAACAATGACAGTTTTTGTGATCATTATTTTGAATAAAGGTCTTAACACAAGTTTGATGCTGTCAGGGATCGTATATACAGGGATATGAAACGCGCTATAGAGCAGACGAATTTATTGATTTTTCTGCGCCGTAGGTAAGACGGCGCTGTCCGATAATTTTCGATCCGTTAGCGTAGATAAAACTACTTGTCTTTGATTATCGACGGTCGCTTTTCTCTAATTAATTGGTAACTGGTATTAAAAATAAAGAGGCACGGACCTATTTTTGTATTTGGGTCCGTGATTAAGAGGAAAAAAAGTGAAAATTTAAAAGTATGGAAGATTATGTATTGATCTTGCAAATGTGTAAAAACAAAATGCGAATAAGCAAAAACAAATAACAAAAGAAGAGTGTAAAAGGCGCGATGGTATTACTGTCGTATTATACTTTCTAGTAAAAGATCAGATCAAATTAACTTATCAACAAATTATGTTTTTACAAAACCGAAATCACTTTGTTATGAAATCATTTAATTTTCCTTTTATCGGCAAAAGGCAATCAACAAAAAAAACAACGTGAAAGGTGCGAAAGTTCTTTACGACATGTTTGTGTCATTTTATTAACCAGGTTTTCAATTTTGAAAATCCTGGTTATTAGATTGGGGTATGGCGGGCGGATGGGCGGATGGGCGGATGGGCGGATGGGCGGATGGGCGGATGGGCGGGCGTCAAACGAAATTGTGTCCGCTCTGTAACTCTTCAACCCTTTGAAGAATTTTGATGAAACTTCAGACAAATGTTTACCACATCAAGATGACGTGCAGAACGCATGTTCCGCATGGCTGGCTCCAAGGTCAAGGTCACAGTGACATTAACATTGAAAATCCTGTCCGCTCTGTAACTCTTCAACCCTTTGAAGAATTTTGATGAAACTTCAGACAAATGTTTACCACATCAAGATGACGTGCAGAACGCATGTTCCGCATGGCTGGCTCCAAGGTCAAGGTCACAGTGACATTAACATTGAAAATCCTGTCCGCTCTGTAACTCTTCAACCCTTTGAAGAATTTTGATGAAACTTCAGACAAATGTTTACCACATCAAGATGACGTGCAGAACGCATGTTCCGCATGGCTGGCTCCAAGGTCAAGGTCACAGTGACATTAACATTGAAAATCCTGTCCGCTCTGTAACTCTTCAACCCTTTGAAGAATTTTGATGAAACTTCAGACAAATGTTTACCACATCAAGATGACGTGCAGAACGCATGTTCCGCATGGCTGGCTCCAAGGTCAAGGTCACAGTGACATTAACATTGAAAATCCTGTCCGCTCTGTAACTCTTCAACCCTTTGAAGAATTTTGATGAAACTTCAGACAAATGTTTACCACATCAAGATGACGTGCAGAACGCATGTTCCGCATGGCTGGCTCCAAGGTCAAGGTCACAGTGACATTAACATTGAAAATCCTGTCCGCTCTGTAACTCTTCAACCCTTTGAAGAATTTTGATGAAACTTCAGACGAATGTTTACCACATCAAGATGACGTGCAGAACGCATGTTCCGCATGGCTGGCTCCAAGGTCAAGGTCACAGTGACATTAACATTGAAAATCCTGTCCGCTCTGTAACTCTTCAACCCTTTGAAGAATTTTGATGAAACTTCAGACAAATGTTTACCACATCAAGATGACGTGCAGAACGCATGTTCCGCATGGCTGGCTCCAAGGTCAAGGTCACAGTGACATTAACATTGAAAATCCTGTTTACATGATTTTAACTTGATTTGGCAGTCAAAGGTCATATCATCTTTGGAGGTAATTTAAAAAAGATATGATATATTATTTCATGTCTACTTTGTAACTTGAATCAGAACAACATTTTTGAAAACCTGGTTTCGTGGCATTGCCATGTTTCTTGTTTTGATATTAATTTTGTAAAAAGTCATCAAAATAATTATCGACATCGTTTACTAATAGTTGTGTTGTCTTTTGATCGGAAACAAATTAATTGGTATGTTTGCAGAAAAAAACGAAATAATTGCAACAAATCGCAATTGCTCAACACAACTTGGAATCTAATTTTACACATCTACACACATTTTTAACCGTGATATCAAGTGAATACTTATGAAAATGATTTTTTTTATAGAGATCAGTCATTTAACATGCTTAAAATGATCATTTTCATGTAAAAAGATATATTATTTTCTTAGGGCTATAAGTAACGCACAGCATAACAAGTATGGCTACCAATCTTATTTACAGCCGAATAACGCTCGTTTTCAGATGTGTTTTAAACAATTTTTAGCCATTGTAACGGGTTTGCAAATAGTTTAATATGTGTATCAATGATTCATGAATATATTTTAATTCAACATCGGGACTCAATAACCACATCGGTGCGAAAATTCGCTACTATGTAGAACCTGGTTTTGCAAATTTCGCCATTTTGCCGCTATTTTTCAGGGCAAAAGTTAAAATTGGCCCAAATTTACGAACTTCTCCTTCATCACTTACCCGCTTTTTAACAAAAGAAATTACTTCAACACTTAACAAACCCTTTCTCAATGCAACCAAATCCATATTATTATCATAAACACAAAAGAACGACAGAAAGTCGCTACTAAGTTGGGCTATGTTAGCCGCAGCTCCGCCATTTTCTCATCTTTCTCGTCAAACATTCTTACAGATGATCTGCACTTGAAAGGGTATATATTGCAAAAAATCGATATGATTTCTCACAAATAACTTGTCAGTGGATTAATCATAACTTACCAATTTGTTATGTAGAAATTCAACGTTGATAGATTGATAGTATTTTAGAGATTGAAGAAGATATTATCGATGATTTTCTGTATTCGCTTACTTAAAATGGCGTCGTTGTGATGATGAAATCTCGCAAAATCTCGGAAAATCTCGTTACGGCAGAGAATTCGACCTTTTTCGCACCGTTTCACAATCCGTTAATATAACAAATCCTGATGCTGTTTAGCTTTGATGCAGCAAGAATAATATTCAGGATTTTTAATCAAAATAGCTGGACTAATTATTGCCATAGGAAGTGTTACTTTGGTATTTTTATAAGCAAAATTATCCAAATCGTTGCTCGTCCAGATTCTGTACTAGTACTTTAATTGGTTTCTTAAATTCTATAGCCTGTTTCAAAAAGTGGTAACAGGTGTACATGCGCTATATCAGACACTATCATTTTGTAATTTTTTTATTATCTCCCTGTATATAAAAATATTTTGTAAAAATCAAGAATTTGTCCCCCTGTTAACAAATACTTTCCTGTAGCCTTTAAACCAGTAGGAGACTAATTTATTGCTTACAGTGCTCCAGTTGCTTGTTTCAATTGCTTATTTTGACTCCCACACGTCTGTGCATTTTTACTGAAACTTGGTAGAAATATTTATTACCAAGTGTAATTGTGCAATTCATCAGCATTTTCTGGTTCAGTGATCACAAACAAAGTTATTATCCTTTATCATAAACCCAAACCCTAAGCTTGTATACAATTCCTCTTACACCACAAGGTAGATTTCAACCAAAATTAACATGAAAGCTCAGTGCCAAGGCTAGTTGTGAATATTGTCAGCATTCTTCAGTTCAGTGATAGTGATTCTTAGCTTTTTTTGTAAAACCTAACCCTAAATTTGTCCAGGGAAATCCTGGTATTGCGCCTGGACTGTTCGTCAGTGGTTAAGGTTGGCTCCTTGCTATCTGTTATTACCAGTAAAAATGAAACATCTAAATAGTTCTAAGTCACTATCAGCTATAGCAGTCATAATTCCAAATAACATCACAAAGCTGATCAAAATGATGTAACTTGAGAACTCTGTCAGTAATTATAGCCACCCTGACTGCAGGACGTAAAGGACTTATGAACATTCACATGGACATGGAGTTATTGCAGAGATAATTGTGTACATATTTACTGAAAGAAAGAGTAGGTGCTTGGCCTTACGTTTTCAGGATATGCAAGACCATGGATACTTAGAATATGATTTAAAAATGATTTGAATGAATGCTGTGAGAGCTCTTTTAACTTTTTCTAAATGTTTACATGTATATCTCTTGTGGTTATTAACATTTCATAAACACTCATAGTTACTTTAGCAAGGAGCAGGCTTCTAGAGAGGTTGTATAAGGGCCAACTGTTTCCAAATTAAACAAGTTTTCACAGCCAGTTAAACACACTCAGTCTGACAGGCAGTCAATCACACTCCATCTGACAGCCAGTCCAGAGAATTACATATATAAACAATTACATTTGTATATGAATCGTATTTTATTGTTATGGTTGAAATCATAACTCTTTGTAGACCCTGACCTTTCTAAACTTTATTAACTAACTAGTATTTTATTGTTTCAGTTTGCCAAGTATTGGTCAAGACACCAGAGACACAGAAGAGGATCTGATATTTAGTACAGAAGACAAGTAATGTAGCCAGTTTCAGTCATTAATCCTGATAATGCTGAATTATAAAATGGCCTTTTCCATCTTTTATTTTGGAGAGAACCATTTTTTGTTTGTATATAGGGTGTTCAATCAGAATTTGCTGGTCAAGTAGTAATCAGTGCAGATCATGATCAAACTGCATAGTGTACAGGCTGATCATGATCTACACTGGTTGCAGAATCACTTGCCACCAACAGGGTAGATGTTTGCCTAAGCTTTCAAGTTGGTTATGTCAGTATGTGACACTCTTGGAGTCACAAGGCCAAAATCAACGATCACATTTAGGGGAAACTTGTCAAAGAAGGGCCCAGTTAATTTTAAGAAGTATGTGCCTGTTCAAATTCATGAATGATTTAGTTATTCTGACAAGATGACCATAGTAATATATTTTGAAGTCAGAATGTCATGGGCTTCTGCCAGTTAAAGTAAAATTAATCTCAGAAACTTGATCTTTCTTTATCTTAATAATATGAGATATCTTGTTTTCCTGTGTTACAGAACAGAGGATAGAAGCAAAGACTCTATTGCAGAACCTATGTATGGACTAATCAGTGAAGTATATGAGTTATCTGGTATGTTCAAGTGGCTGAGGAAAAGTTTTATTGCATTTGTTGAAGTGACATTTGGAAGGTCTATAAACAGGTAACTTGTAATTATTGCATAACTGATGGGTAAGTCCCCTGTAATGAAAGGTATTAGGAAACTCGCTTGCATGAGTGCTTTATTAGTCCCCAACCAGTCAAAGACCATTGGGGACTATAGGTTAGCTGGGTTTCTGTCTGTTTGCACTTCCTGTCTAGGTTGTAACTTCTATGTGCATAGACTGATTTTGAAATAACTTCAAACAATTGTTTGCTATACCCCATGGATGTGTAATGCACCATACCTAACTTCTCACAGTTGTTGTCCCTACCTTGTCTGCTCAAGGTGAAGGATACATTTATGGGTAGATCATAAAGCTATAATTTCATCTCTTCAGCCCCAGAAAGGATTGTTTTGAAACTTGGACGAAATGTTCATCCCTTGAGAAACATACAATATCTATTTTTCAACCCAGCCTGCTAAATGTCAAGGTCACATTTAGGTTGAATGATCATGTTTCTATATCTCCCAAACCTTTTGAAGGATTTTCTTGAGACTTAGGGTAAATGTTAATCTCAGGGATGATGCAAAGGTCATGGTCACACTTATGGGTCAAAGATCACAAGACTATATGTATATCTTCTTAAAAAGATTTTCATCAAGCTCGGGTGAATTGTTCATGTCGTCTCGATGACTAAGGTCACAGTCAGTCAAAGGTCTTGTCAATATTATTACCTTCTAATCTTCTTGAAGGATTTTCATGAAAGTGCACATACCTTCATCTCATCGCATCAAATCAGGTTGGGTGTATTGCATAGCAGTACTCCATCGACTTGTTTTTATACGCCCAAAACGACGTATTATGGAAAGACCAAGGGCAGGCAGTGTCAACACTTTGTCTGCTCTCTAAGTCAAACAGTTTTCACCAGACTTAGCATAAATGTTTGTGGGCATAATATATAGGCCACATTCAATAACCAGCCAAATCTACCTAGGCACTTTTGGATTATGGCCCTTGAATTATGCAAAATTGTCCAAATTAGCCATGGCCGCTCTCTTAGTCAAACAGTTTTCATCTGATCTTCACCAAAATTCGTGAAAATATTTGTGGGCATAATATCTAGACCAAGATAGATAACTAGCCAAATCGCCACAGGCACTTTTTAATTATGGCCCTTGAACTATCGAAAAATTATGAAATTACCCTCTCAGCTCTATATTTATACCCCCGAAACAAAGTTTAGGGGGGTATATAGGAGTCACCCGCTGGTTGGTCGTTCGGTCGGGCGGTCTGTTGCATTTTCCTTGTCCGGAGCGTAACTTGAAAACTACTTTTTGGAATTCGTTACAACTTCATACAATGGTCAAGCACATTGAGAGGAAGTGCAGTGCACAAGAACTATAACTCCATCTTGAATAATTGCAGAGTTATTGCCCTTTGTTACTTTTCCTTGTCGGAGCATAACTTAAAAACTACTGGTTGGAATTCAATACAACTTCATACAATGGTCAAGCACAAAACTACCAGTTGGAATTCAATACAACTTCATACAATGGTCAAGCACATTGAGAGGAAGTGCAGTGCACGAGAACTATAACTCCATCTTGACTAATTGCAGAGTTATTGCCCTTTGTTACTTTTCCTTGTCCAGAGCATAACTTGAAAACTACTGGTTGGAATTCAATACAACTTCATACAATGGTCAAGCACATTGAGAGGAAGTGCAGTGCACAAGAACAATAACTCTATCTTGAGTATTTACAGAGTTATTGCCCTTTGTTTCTTTTCCTTGTCCAGAGCATAACTTGAAAACTACAGGTTGGAATTCAATACAACCTCATACAATGGTCAAGTACATTGAGAGGAAGTGAAGTGTACAGGAACCATAACTCTATCTTGACTAATTACAGAGTTATTGCCCTTTGTTACTTTTCCTTGTCCAGAGCATAATTCAAAAACTACTTGTTGGAATTCAATACAACTTCATACAATTGTCAAGCAGCACAATGAGAGGAAGTGCAGTGCAAAAGAACAATAACTCTATCTTGACTCATTTCAGAGTTATTGCCCTTTGTTACTTTTACTTTTCCGGAGCATAATTCGAAAACTATTGGTTGGAATTCAATACGACTTCATACAATGGTCAAGCACATTGAGAGGAAGTGCAATGTACAAGAACCATAACTCTATCTTGACAAATTACAGAGTTATTGCCAAGAACAATATCTCTTTTTAGTTTGTTTGCAAGGTATTCTGTTACTACAAACTTCCTCAGTTTATAAAGCAATCTTTCGGGGGTATTAATCCGTTTAGTGATAGCTCTAGTTCAAACTGGTGAATTAGTCTTGTCTGCTCTATAGTTCTAGCAGGTTATACAAAACAAATGAACTGCCAGATACTGAGTTATGCCTCTTTGACGAGCATATTTTATGACAGTTAGGCACTCTTGTTTGGAAATATTTGATAATATATAGATAAAGATATTGATTCACATTTTGCATAACATTTTGTAAAAAAAAATGTATATTTCTCTTTTAACAGACAACTAAGAGAGACAGTGTACTGGATTTTCTCTGAACCTATGATCATTTACTACATAAGGAACTTCAAAGATTCCATGTGGCCAAATGGTGTGTTAGCTGACCCCCTTCCTACAAGGTCAGATGAAGAAAAACTTAGGACAAGGTTAAAGGCAAAGGAGAAGTTTTTACTTATTCAGCCAGGTATCACTTTTATACCACATAAACTGTAGAGTTTTGTTTTACATTCTATTAACAATTTAATTTGTTACTTAATTACTTACATCTGCAAAGTAATTGTAATTTAATTACATGTAATTACATTTTGAAAAACATGTAATTGTAATTTTATTGACGGCTTTAGCAATGTAATTGTAATTTAAATAATTACATTTCAATGTAATTGACCCCATCCCTAATTAATATAGCTAAAGTTTTGGGGAGGTGCAAAGGTGTCAATTTGTCAGTTTGTAGGCGGGTAAGTTGGTCTGTTGGCTTTTGTGTCTGCTCCATATCTCCTAACTTCTTAAAGGATTTTCATCAAACTTATATCAAATGTTCATCTTCCTAAGATGATGTGCAAAACCCATGTTCCAACTGCGTCACCTCAAGGTCAAGGTCACTCTTTGGGGAAATTGGTTTTTCGTGTCCACTCCATATCTTGTAGGCCCCTTCAAGGATTTTCATCAAACTTGGGTGTAGTGTTCATCTTATCAAGGGGACATGCAAAACCAATGTCCCGACCTCACTGGGCGAAGGTCAAGGTCACACTTAGGGGCCTTTGTTTGTGTCCACTACATATTATCTTCTATACCCCTTTAAGGACTTTCATGAAAGTTTGGTCAAACGTTTATTTCATCAAGACGATGTGCAGAGCCCATGTTTCAACCCAACCAGCTCAAGTTCAAGGACACACTTATGGGTCATTCATTTTTCATGTGCACTCAATCTTATCAAAATCTTGTCTGTGAAAAAAAAACGATATACGGTATCTCCAAAACCCTTGTTGATGTTCATCATACTTGGTGGGAAGCATCAGGATGAAGTCTGGTTGTACATATTACAGTTTCAGTTCATATGGTTAAGATCAAGTTCACAGGCGACTGAAACTTTAATGGGCCGTAACTTTGTTAGGGATTTTCAAATCATATGGCACAAAAGTTTAGCACATCAAGACAATGTGTCACATGCAAGACTCACATCACTACCTCAAAGGTCAACATCACACTTTAATTTAAAGTTCATGGAATTCTGTATGTATGCACACATTTGTGTGCAGACAGTGATTTTGTCATGGATTGAAGGATTTTATAACAACTTGGCACAAACATTCAGCACATCAAGATGACGTGTCACTTGCAAGACCCACATTCCTACCTCACAGGTCAAGACTTGGAGTTTAAAGGTAACAGAATCCTGTATATATATGCAAACATTCATGTCGGGACTATTCATGTCCGGACTGTAACTTTGTCATGCATTGAAAGGATTTAAAATAACCTAGCACAAATGTTCAGCTCATCAAGACGATGTGATACGTGCAAGACCCACATCCCTTCCTCCAAGGTTAAGGTCACACTTAGAATTTAAAGGTAATGCAATCCTGTGTACTTACACTTTCATGTCTGGACTGTAACTTTGTCATGCAATGATGGATTTTAAAATAACTTGGCACAATGTTCAGCACATCAAGACGATGTGTCGTGTGCAAGACCCACGTCACTCCCTGAAAGGTCGAGGCCAAACTTAAAGTTTAATGGTCATAGTCTCTTGTATACATGGTAACTCTGTCATGCATGGAAGTATTTAATTTAAAAATTACATGACTCAGATGTTGAGCACAAGGAGATGATGTGTCATGGGCAAGTCCCGCATCTTTACCATGAAGGTCAAGGTCACACGTAAGAGGACTGAGGTTTCAGAATCCTATATATATGCACATGTTCATGCCCGGATTGTAACTCTGTTATACATTGAAGAATTTAAAAATGAATTTGCGCAATGTTCAGCTCATGGAGATTTAATGTTTAATGTTGAAGGTCAAGGTCACACACCACTTTGGGGGCATTCATCACTTACAAGGGACATCTCTTGTTTTAATCGCTTTAGCAGATGTTATTTAAAATTTCATTAAAACATGATCCAGAATCAGTGCTTTTGATGTTGAAACTTGTGAATTTAGTACATAGTATGCAATTTAATTATGGTACTAAATTTGAGTATCTCAACGATTTAGACAAATGGTGATAAAAGCCATGAATGCTAAAAAGTTTAAAGACATAGATAAAATTATATACTTTTAAAGAACAATTTGCTAAAGCGATTGCTACATAGTATAACTTCAATTTACAGATGCAGTAAAAACTCTAGTTGGTGAAGAAAACAAGAGAAGAGGAACAATCAAAATGTTTGAAGTTCTACAAGATGTCAGGCTTAATAAACAGCTGTTTTATGTATGTTCTGAATTACCTTTATCTTTCTCCTACAGCTATCTAGAAGAGACATTAAACATAAACATTTGTATCTATTAAAAAGTACTATTTTTGGCGCGGTTTTTATTTTGCCTATATTGGCGGTCACCATCGATTGCGCCAAATCTAAACAACTTCTAATAAATCACCACAGTTATAAACCACCACCAATAATTAAATAATGTTGGACTGTAAAACTTCGAAACTTTTTTAAAATCAGTATTTGATGTACACAAAGTGGTATAAATTACCTGTGTTTTACAGTTTTATTGCAAACATGTAAAAACATGTGCCGTCGACTTGCAATTAAAATCATACACTTCTCTTTTACCTATTGATTCTTTTCTATACCTTTATCGCATTGTTATCACAAGCTAGACTAAATTATTTGGTCGGGTAGTGTGGACATCTATAAGATAATAACCATAGTTTACAGTTTAAAGTTTGAGGTATGTAATAATAGCTTCCCTTGATTAAATGTTTTGCATTTTATGTGAAGGTTGAATTTTGTACACTTAAAAAAACGCCAATTTTTGGCAGCACAAAAATAAGGCGCCATACGTACAGTATATATTTTCAAACAGCTACACTCCGAAGTAGGTGACAAATACAAAGTTGTCTGATCAGGATTTAAGTTTTTAGCCTTGTGGGAAAAATTCTGCAAAACACCCCTGTTTATGGAAATAGACTTATCCAAATTGGAAGTCAGATGACCTCATTTTAAAAAATTTAGGTAAAAATGAGTTCCAGTCCTGTAATGCAAAAAATGCCCATGTTTCCATCAATACTGAAATGTTGCAAACATTCTTTTTTCACAGCAGTTATTTAGATAAGTTTATAGATTAAATATTCTACATGTAAAATGTATAAGTTCGTTTGTATACAGTGTAGTAGAAATATAGGCATACAGTTGAGTTTTAGTTATATACACAAGTTATTAGTTATAAACACCAGTATTAATTATCTCCCTTTGACAAAATTGGAGACCTTGAAATGACAGCATTAGTTCGAGGAGTATCCATTGTTTCCAACGATTCCCTTGTTATTTCAGGTAATGCTGCTGTTGTTGCTGCAACATCTGATACCAGAGCTTGGTGAAATGTTGATGCAAGAGGACAATTTAGATGACTCTATTGATGGACCAGTAGTAATAAGTGGTGAACAACACGCTGACGTAAAATGAATAGAACTCGGAACTTTCGTTACACACAAGGTCATCAATGACAGATATAGCCATATAAATGAAAGAATCTGATTCCTGATTAAATTTACACTGAAACTGGCCCTACCTAGTCTGACAGAAGCGGACATTTTCAGTTTTGGCCACCACGCTGTGAAAGCTGCCCTACACTTTGAAAAGTCAAAACTGATTTAGAAAATCACTATTGTTAGTTTGATTTCTGTATATGATTACAGTGTAATTAAATATCTTCAATCTGAATAAAGACATTTAGTTATACTGTAATGATTCATTCACACTGACACTCATTTTCATTGTCAGTTTTATAGTTTGTTGTTGATTTGTTTTGTTAATTTCTTATTCTTGTTATAATCATAAATGTGTAGAAAGTTTGTCCAAATGGAATAAGAAAATCTTACATATTGTTTGATATCAACTCTGAAAGTTATCATATCACCAGACACTGGTGAAATTTGTGAAAAGTCGTTGGACCGAAACTTTATAAACTTTCTGTCACTGGAATCCTTACAACAAATTGAACATAGGTTTACTTGAGCCCTGTGTGAGGGACATCTCTTGAGTTGAACAGTGATGTCTCGTTTGGATCAGACTTCAGTTACACTTGGATGACCAAAATGGCCATCCTAGCTCTCGTACTTGTATTGGACCAATATTTGACTTTATAATGCAGCTATAATATAATATTTCATGTACATTCCTTCTTCATTGTTAAATCCGTTAGTGCAATATACTTGAGTTTTGTTGATTCTATTGAAGAATAGTAATTGTGCAATAAAGTATTTGATGTAAATGACTTTGCTTTTGTGTTATACATTTTACTTATCAGTAAAGGCATTTTAGCGCTAACTGATAATTGTCGGCATTGCTAACAAGTGGATGGGGTGTTGGCATGCAATACAAGGTCCCCAGCCTTGAGATGAAGGTATGTGCAAACATGTCATGAAAATCCAGATGTTTGGAAGATGCAGAAAATATTAGATATAGAAACTTAACCCTACACGTGACCTTGTCATTGACCAGGCTTGGTTGAATCATGGATATTACATGTTGTCTCCGTGAGGTGAACATTTGACACAATTAAAAAAAAAATCCTTTCAGGTCTTATGATATTTGACCTTGAAATGTGACAGCAACTACTGTGAGAAGTTATTTCAAAACGAGCTGT
>JAFMSR010000008.1:11353446-11375983 GCA_022818135.1 Saxidomus purpurata
TTTGCTCAATATTTTGAGATCTATTTATCAACAACAGTCTTAAAACTTCATAGATTCTTTGGTCTTACTGATTTGATAATCCCTAATGTTTTGGGGTCAGTGGGTCAAAGTCACAGTGACCTCTGTTAGCTTTTCCTTGATAACATTGCAAAAGATTTTCTCTAAACTTACTCAGAACAGTCTAGTCAGTCCAGTAGAGCGATACTGACACTTTTGGTTATCTTACTTTAAAAAAAACGGTCATAGAATATATTTTCAAGCTACATTATTCATATATTCTTTCTGAACTAGTAAAATAGAAGTACATAAGAGTTTGGAAAATAATTAAAACAAGAGCTGTCCCTCATAAGCGACGTATGCCCCCGAAAGAGGTTTCTCAGCCTTTGTCCTTTCCATATGCTCAACAATTGTGCCATACA
Organism: Saxidomus purpurata; assembly: GCA_022818135.1. Classification (NCBI taxonomy): domain Eukaryota; kingdom Metazoa; phylum Mollusca; class Bivalvia; order Venerida; family Veneridae; genus Saxidomus; species Saxidomus purpurata. Next base: position 11,353,866 of record JAFMSR010000008.1, read on the forward strand.
GGATTCCATTACCTTCAAACTTGAAGTGTGACCTTGACCTTCGATATAGGGACGTGGGTCTGGCATGCGACACGTCGTCTTGGTGTGCTGATCATTTGTGCCAAGTTATTTTAAAATCCTTCAATGCATGACAAAGTTACAGTCTGTACACAAATGTGTGCATATATACAGGATTCCTTGACTTTCAAACTCCAAGTTTGACCTTGACCTTTGAGGTAGGGATGTGGGTCTTGCACGTGACACGTCGTCTTGATGTGCTGAACATTTGTGCCAAGTTATTTTAAAATCCTTCAATGCATGACAGCAAGTTACAGCCCAGACAAGGAAAAATATGAGGACGGACGAACGGTCCACTCTTTTAAATGGCTGAAAGCCAAGGGGCTGTTAAGTGAGGGCCTTTCGTCCAAGTTATATGGTCCTGAGTGTCCCCTATCCCTCATTCTGGCAACCGAAATTGGACCTTGTAGGTCCACCCCCTAGACGTAGACATTTGACACAAAGGGCCATATTTTGAAAAATATTTAGTTACCTCCCCTCAGCCCCCCTGACACCATTTCAGCAAAAAGCTAAGGGGCCATGGCCCCTTGACTAAGAATGGCTCCCTATTAGCTTGTGGGCTACTAAAAGGGCCCATTTACCTATTTTAGCCACATAGACAGACGGATAGATGGTGTGATTTTAATATGCCCACCTAAATCTATTTTATTTTGAGGATAATATGATGTGTACTATAAGGAAGAATTATGATAAGCCTGGCACTTATTAATAGTTAATATTTAAGCTCTTTTGATTTTTTGGGGGGGGTTTCCACATGGATATTCTTACAAGCTTTCACTTTCGGTTTCACTAGCACTTATACCTTCACCCCCAACATTAATTAACTTATTGTTGGCACACAAGAATTTGGAGTCTTGTCTGTTCAACGGAGGAGAAAGCCTAGGGTTAGGACTATAGTCAATCATACATTCTTAAATCTTGGTTCAACCAAACAGTATCAGTTACTGCCCTGAATGTAACAGTTCTAATGGCGTCCTCTCAAAGGGTCTTCGTCTTTAGACAACGTTTAAATGTACATTGGTATTTGCCTCTCAAATGCCGTAGTAAATATTTATGTGATTTGTAGACTCGCTCACATATGTGGCACATGTGTTCTGCCGTGGGTGGTGACAACAAAGTTGAAAAATCTGAAAAAAGAGTAGAGAGAGTCGAGCCAATTTGTAAGAACAACTTTAACGAAAGTTCAAATATGCATTTAACTGTGATGCACTTTATTGTGATAATGTACATGTATCGTGTGTTTTGGTGGTATATAACAAGTAGAGTCAAAGGGTCCACTCTTAGAAATCTGTAGATGCATACACTCACCACTTTTATGTCTGTCTGTCTATACCATATTCTGTTCAAGGTGATTTCTCAGTCACCACTGGTTGGAATTTAAGGAACATACATGGGACAGTTCTTTTTTAAAACAAGCTGAGAGAAGCTGAGCATATTGTCTGTGAGCATTTTTGATTATATTACTTGCGTTACTGGTTCAGGCTAAGCTAGGTTTTGGCACTTTTTTTATCACAAAATCGTCCTGGGTGGACCGAGTATCTTTGGAGACTTGGCAATCTAACTTTTCTAACCCCCACCCTCCCCGTGCATGGCCATAATAGTCAGTTATGATGGTTAGCCATGATGATGAGGATGATGATGAAAACGAACTAGCTAGATAAGCATATTGTGCGAGTAACAATGACAGTTTTTGAGATCATTATTTTGAATTAAGGTCTTAACACAAGTTTGATGCTGTTTAGCGTTGATGCAGCAAAAATAATATTCAGGATTTTTAATCAAAATAGCTGGACTAATTATTGCCATAGGAAGTGTTACTTTGGTATTTTTATAAGCAAAATTATCCGAATCGTTGCTCGTCCAGATTCTGTACTAGTACTTTAATTGTTTTCTTAAATTCTATAGCCTGTTTCAAAAAGTGGTAACAGGTGTACATGCACTATATCAGACACTATCATTTTGTAATTTTTTTAATATCTCCCTGTATATAAAAATATTTTTTAAAAATCAAGACTTTGTCCCCCTGTAAATAAATACTTTCCTGTAGCCTCTAAACCAGTAGGAGACTAATGTATTGCTTGCAGTGCTCCAGTTGCTTGTTTCAATTTCTTATTTTGACTCCCACATGTCTGTGCATTTTTACTGAAACTTGGTAGAAATATTTATTACCAAGTGTAGTTGTGCAATTCATCAGCATTTTCTGGTTCTGTGATTGCAAACAAAGTTATTATCCTTTATCATAAACCCAAACCCTAAGCTTGTATGCAATTCTTCTTGCACCACAAGGTAGATTTCAACCAAAACTAACATGAAAGCTCAGTGCCAAGGCTAGTTGTGCATATTGTCAGCATTCTTTAGTTCAGTGAAAGTGATTCTTAGCTTTTCAGCTCACCTGGCTATGCCAGGGTGAGCTTTTCTAATTGATGATTGTCCATCGTCCGTCGACATTTTGATTCAAATGACATCTCCTCTGAAACCACTAGGCCAATGTTGATAAAACTATGCAGGAATGTTCCTTGCATGAAGCTCTACCAAAATTGTTCAAAGAATTCCATTCCATGCAGAACTCTGGTTGCTATGGCAACAAATAGGAAAAACTTTAAAAATCTTCTTCTCTGAAACCACAATGCCTAGAGGTTAGATATTTGGCATGTAGCATTGTCTAGTGGACCTCTATTAAGATTGTTCAAAGTATGACCCCCGGATCAAAATTGACCCTGATCCCTGCGCGGGTGGTCACTTAGTTTTGCATAAGCTTTATATAGGAAAAACTTTAAAAATCTTCTTCTCTGAAACCACAAGGCCTAGAGCTTAGATATTTGGCATGTAGCATTGTCTAGTGGACCTCTACCAAGATTGTTCAAATTATGACCCCCAGGTCAAAATTGACCCCGGGGGGGTGGTCACTTAGTTTTGCATAGGCTTTATATAGGAAAAACTTTAAAAATCTTCTTCTCTGAAACCATCAGGCCTAGAGCTTAGATATTTGGCATGTAGCATTGTCTAGTGGACCTCTAACAAGAATGTTCCAATTATGATCCCAGGGTCAAAATGGTGGTGGTCACTTAGTTTTACATAGGCTTATATAGGAAAAACTTTAAAAATCTTCTTCTTTGAAACCACAAGGCCTAGAGCTTAGATATTTGGCATGTAGCATTGTCTAGTGGACCTCTACCAAGATTGTTCAAATTATGACCCCCAGGTCAAAATTGACCCCGGGGGGTGGTCACTTAATTTTGCATAGGCTTTATATAGGAAAAACTTTAAAAATCTTCTTCTCTGAAACCATCAGGCCTAGAGCTTAGATATTTGGCATGTAGCATTGTCTAGTGGACCTCTAACAAGAATGTTCCAATTATGATCCCAGGGTCAAAATGGTGGTGGTCACTTAGTTTTACATAGGCTTATATAGGAAAAACTTTAAAAATCTTCTTCTTTGAAACCACAAGGCCTAGAGCTTAGATATTTGGCATGTAGCATTGTCTAGTGGACCTCTACCAAGATTGTTCAAATTATGACCCCCAGGTCAAAATTGACCCCGGGGGGGTGGTCACTTAATTTTGCATAGGCTTTATATAGGAAAAACTTTAAAAATCTTCTTCTCTGAAACCACAAGGCCTAGAGCTTAGATATTTGGCATGTAGCATTGGCTAGTGGACCTCTACCAAGATTGTTCAAATTATGACCCCTGGGTCAAAATTGACCCCGCATGGGGATCACTTAGTTTAACATAGGCTTATATAGGAAAAACTTTAAAAATCTTCTCTGAAACCACAAGGCCTAGAGCTTAGATATTTGGTATGTAGCATTGCCTAGTAGATCTCTTCAAAGTTTGTTCAAATTATGCCCCTGGGGTCAAAATTGACCTTGCCCGGGGGTCTTTTACAAAGACGTATATAGGAAAACCTATTGTAATATCATTATCTAGTGATCTTCCACCAGGCAAGTGGACTTGTACCAAGGTGAGCGATATAGGGATATCTTGGCCCTCTTGTTTGTAAAATCTAACCCTAAATTTGTCAAGGGAAATCCTGGTATTGCGCCTGGACTGTTCGGTTAAGGTTGGCTCCTTGCTATCTGCTATTACCAGTAAAAATGAAACATCTAAATAGTTCTAAGTCACTATCAGCTATAGCAGTCATAATTCCAAATAACATCACAAAGATGATCAAAATTATGTAACTTGAGAACTCTGTCAGTAATTATAGCCACCCTGACTGCAGGACGTAAAGGACTTATGAACATTCATATGGACATGGGAGTTATTGCAGAGATGGTTGTGCACATATTTACTCGAAGAAAGAGTAGGTGCTTGGCCTTACGTTTTCATGATATGCAAGACCATGGATACTTAGAATATGATTTAAAAATCATTTGAATGAATGCTGTGAGAGCTCTTTTAACCTTTTCTAAATGTTTACATGTATATCTCTTGTGGTTATTAACATTTCATAAACACTCACAGTTACTTTAGCAAAGAGCAGGCTTCTAGAGGGGTTATATAAGGGCCAAATGTTTCCAAATTAAACAAGTTTTCACAGCCAGTCAAACACACTCAGTCTGACAGGCAGTCAATCACACTCCATCTGACGGCCAGTCCAGAGAATTACATATATAAACAATTACATTTGTATATGAATCGTATTTTATTGTTTTGGTTGAAATCATAACTCTTTGTAGACCCTGACCTTTCTAAACTTTATTAACTAACTAGTATTTTCTTGTTTCAGTTTGCCAAGTATTGGTCAAGACACCAGAGACACAGAAGAGGATCTGATATTTAGTTCAGAAGACAAGTAATGTAGCCAGTTTCAGTCATTAATCCTGATAATGCTGAATTATAATATGGCCTTTTCCATCTTTTATTTTGGAGAGAACCATTTTTTGTTTGTATAATTATTATAGGGTGCTCAATCAGAATTTGCTGGCCAAGTAGTAATCAGTGCAGATCATGATCAAACTGCATAGTGTACAGGCTGATCATGATCTACACTGGTTGCAGAATCACTTGCCGCCAACAGGGTAGGTGTTTGCCTAAGCTTTCAAGTTGGTTATGTCAGTATGTGACACTCTTGGAGTCACAAGGCCAAAATCAATGGTCACATTTAGGGGAAATTTGTCAAAGAAGGGCCCAGTTAATTTTAAGAAGTATGTGCCTGTTCAAATACATGAATGATTTAGTTATTCTGACAAGATGACCATAGTAATATATTTTGTAGTCAGTAGGTCATGGTCTTCTGCAGTTAAAGTAAAGTTAGTCTCAGAAAACGGACCATTCTTTATCTTTTTAATATGAGATACTGTGTTTTTCTGTTACAGAACAGAGGATAGAAGCAAAGACTCTATTGCAGAACCTATGTATGGACTAATCAGTGAAGTATATGAGTTATCTGGCATGTTCAAATGGCTGAGGAAAAGTTTTATTGCATTTGTTGAAGTGACATTTGGAAGGTCTATAAACAGGTAACTTTTATTATTACAGAACTGATGGGTAAGTCCCCTGTAATGAAAGGTATTAGGTAACGCACTTGCATGAGTGCTTTATTAGTCCCCAACCAGTCAAAGACCATTGGGGACTATAGGTTTGCTGGGTTTCTGTCTGTTTGCACTTCCTGTCTGGGTTGTAACTTCTATGTGCATAGACTGATTTTGAAATAACTTCACACAATTGTTTGCTATACCCCATGGATGTGTCATGCACCATACCTAACTTCTCACAGTTGTTGTCCCTACCTAGTCTGCTCAAGGTGAAGGATACATTTCTGGTCAGGGCTGATGCAAAGAATCCGTTTTTCAACCATGGTTGGCTCAAGGTCATGGTCACACTTATGGGTTAAAGATCACAAGACTATATGTATATCTTCTTCAAAAGATTTTCATCAAGCTTGAGTGAATTGTTCATGTCGTCTCGATGACTAAGGTCACAGTCAGTCAAAGGTCTTGTCAATATTACTACCTTCTAATCTTCTTGAAGGATTTTCATGAAAGTGCAATTACTTTCATCTCATCGCATCAAATCAGTTTGGGTGTATTGCATAGCAGTACTCCATCGACTTGTTTTTATACGCCGAAAAGGAAGTATTACGGAAAGACCAAGGGCAGGCGGTGTCAACATTTTGTCTGCTCTCTAAGTCAAACAGTTTTTACCAGACTTAGCGCAAATGTTTGTGGGCATAATATATAGGCCACATTCGATAACCAGCCAAATCTACCTAGGCACTTTTGGATTATGGCCCTTGAATTACGCAAAATTGTCCAAATTAGCCATGGTCGCTCTCTTAGTCAAACAGTTTTCATCTGATCTTCACCAAACTTCATGAAAATATTTGTGGGCATAATATCTAGACCAAGTTAGATAACCAGCCAAATCGCCCGAGGCACTTCTGAAAAATGGCCCTTGACTATCGAAAAATTATGAAATTACCCTCTCAGCTCTGTAGTTCAAACAGTTGAATTAGTCTTTTCTGCTCTATAGTTCTAGCAGGTGTTACAAAACAAATGAACTGCCAGATACTGAGTTATGCCTCTTTGACGTGCATATTTTATGACAGTTAGGCACTCTTTTTTGGAAATATTTGACAATATATAAATAAAGATATTAATTCACATTTTGCATAACTCTTTGTAAAAAAAAATGCATATTTCTCTTTTAACAGACAACTAAGAGAGACAGTGTACTGGATTTTCTCTGAACCTATGATCATTTACTACATAAGGAACTTCAAAGATTCCATGTGGCCAAATGGTGTGTTAGCTGACCCCCTTCCTACAAGGTCAGATGAAGAAAAACTTAGGACAAGGTTAAAGGCAAAGGAGAAGTTTTTACTTATTCAGCCAGGTATCACTTTTATACCACATAAACTGTAGAGTTTTGTTTTACATTCTATTAACAATTTAATTTGTTATTTAATTACTTACATCTGCAATGTAATTGTAATTTAATTACATGTAATTGCATTTGGAAAAACATGTAATTTTAATTTTATTGACGGTTTTAGCAATGTAATTTAAATAATTACATTTCAATGTAATTGACCCCATCCCTAATTAACATAGCTAAAGTTTTGGGGAGGTACACAGGGTGTCAATTTGTCAGTTTGTAGGCGGGTCAGTTGGTCTGTTGGCTTTTGTGTCTGCTCCATATCTCCTAAACTTCTTTAAAGATTTTCATCAAACTTAAATCAAATGTTCATCTTCCCAAGATGATGGGCAAAACCCATGTTCCAACTGCGTCACCTCAAGGTCAAGGTCACTCTTTGGGGAAATTGGTTTTTCGTGTCCACTCCATATCTTGTAGGCCCCTTCAAGGATTTTCATCAAACTTGGGTCTAGCGTTCATCTTATCAAGGGGACATGCTAAACCAATGTCCCGACCTCGCTGGGCGAAGTTCAAGGTCACACTTAGGGGCCTTTGTTTGTGTCCACTACATATTATCTTCTATACCCCTTTAAGGACTTTCATGAAAGTTTGGTCAAATGTTTATTTCATCAAGACGATGTGCAGAGCCCATATTTTGACCCAACCAGCTCAAGTTCAAGGACACACTTATGGGTCATTCATTTTTCATGTGCACTCAATCTTATCAAAATCTTGTCCGTGAAAAAAGCCCGATATATGGTATCCCCAAAACCCTTGTTGATGTTCATCAAACTTGGTGGGAAGCATCAGGATGAAGTCTGGTTGTACATATTACAGTTTCAGTTCATATGGTTAAAGATCAAGATCGCAGGCGCCTGAAACTTTAATGGGCCGTTACTTTGTTAGGGATTTTCAAATCATATGGCACAAAAGTTTAGCACATCAAGACAATGTGTCACATGCAAGACTCACATCACTACCTCAAAGGTCAACGTCACACTTTAATTTAAAGTTCATGGAATTCTGTATGTATGCACACATTTGTGTGCAGACAGTGATTTTGTCATGGATTGAAGGATTTTATAACAACTTGGCACAAACATTCAGCACATCAAGATGACGTGTCACTTGCAAGACCCACATTCCTACCTCACAGGTCAAGACTTGGAGTTTAAAGGTAACAGAATCCTGTATATATGCATACATTCATGTCCGGACTGGTCCGGACTGTAACTTTGTCATGCATTGAAAGGATTTAAAATAACCTAGCACAAATGTTCAGCACATAAAGACGATGTGATGCGTGCAAGACCCACATCCCTCTCTCCAAGGTCAAGGTCACACTTAGAGTTTAAAGGCAATGCAATCCTGTGTATTTACACTTTCATGTCAGGATTGTAACTTTGTCATGCAATGATGGATTTTAAAATAACTTGGCACAAATGTTCAGCACATCAAGACGATGTGTCGTGTGCAAGACCCCCGTCCCTCCCTCAAAGGCCGAGGCCAAACTTGAAGTTTAATGGTCATAGTGTCTTGTATACATGGTAACTCTGTCATGCATGGAAGTATTTAATTTAAAAATTACATGACACAGATGTTGAGCACAAGGAGATGATGTGTCATGGGCAAGTCCCGCATCTTCACCTTGAAGGTCAAGGTCACACTTAGAGGACTGAGGTTTCAGAATTCTATATGTATGCACATGTTCATGTCCATCCAGATTGTAACTCTGTTATACATTGAAGAATTTAAAAATGAATTTGCGCAATGTTCAGCTCATGGAGATAAAGTGTTGAGTGTCCAAACTGAATCCACACCTTGAAGGTCAAGGTCACACACCACTTTGGGGGCATTCATCACTTACAAGGGACATCTCTTGTTTTAATCGCTTTAGCAGATGTTATTTAAAATTTCATTAAAACATGATCCAGAATCTGTGCTTTTGATGTTGAAACTTGTGAATTTAGTACATTGTATGCAATTTAATTATGGTACTAAATTTGAGTATCTCAACGATTTAGACAAATGGTGATAAAAGCCATAAATGCTAAAAAGTTTTAAGATATGGATAAAATTATATACTTATAAAGAACAATTTGCTAAAGCGATTGCTACATAGTATAACTTCAATTTACAGATGCAGTAAAAACTCTAGTTGGTGAAGAAAACAAGAGAAGAGGAACAATCAAAATGTTTGAAGTTCTACAAGATGTCAGGCTCAATAAACAGCTGTTTTATGTATGTTCTGAATTACCTTTATCTTTCTCCTACAGCTATCTAGAAGAGACATTAAAGATAAACATTTGTATCTGTTAAAAAGTACTATTTCTGGTGGGGTTTTTATTTTGCCTATATTGGCAGTCACCATCGATTGCGCCAAATCTAAACACCTTCAATACAAATCAACACAGTTATAAACTACCACCAATAATTAAATAATGTTGGACTGTAAAACTTCGAAACTTTTTTTAAATCAGTATTTGATGTACACAAAGTGGTATAAATTACCCGTGTTTTACAGTTTTATTGCAAACATGTGCCGTCGATTTGCAATTAAAATCATACACTTCTCTTTTACCTATTGATTCTTTTCTATACCTTTATCGCATTGTTATCACAAGCTAGACTAAATTATTTGGTCGGGCAGTGTGGACATCTATAAGATAATAACCATAGTTTACAGTTTAAAGTTTGAGGTATGTAATAGTAGCTTCCCTTGATTAAATGTTTTGCATTTTATGTGAAGGTTGAATTTTGTACACTTAAAAAAAAACGCCAATTTTTGGCAGCACAAAAATAAAGTGCGATACGTAATATATTTTCAAACGGCTACACTCCGAAACAGATGACAAATACAAAGTCGTCTGATCAGGATTTAAGTTTTTAGCCTTGTGGGAAAAATTCTGCAAAACACCCCTATATAACGAAATAGACTTATCCAAATTGGAAGTCAGATGACCTCATTTTAAAAATTTTAGGTAAAAATGAGTTCCAGTCCTGTAATGCAAAAAATGCCCATGTTTCCATCAATACTGAAATGTTGGAAACATTATTTTTTCACAGCAGTTATTTAGATAAGTTTATAGATTAAATATTCTACATGTAAAATGTATAAGTTCGTTTGTATACAGTGTAGTAGAAATATAGGCAGACAGATGAGTTTTAGTTATATACACAAGTTATTAGTTATAAACACCAGTATTAATTATCTCCCTTTGACAAAATTGGAGACCTTGAAATGACAGCATTAGTTCGAGAAGTATCCATTGTTTCCAATGATACCCTTGTTATTTCAGGTAATGCTGCTGTTGTTGCTGCAACATCTGATACCAGAGCTTGGTGAAATGTTGATGCAAGAGGACAATTTAGATGACTCTATTGATGGACCAGTAGTAATAAGTGGTGAACAACACGCTGATGTAAAATAAATAGAACTCGGAACTTTCGTTACACACAAGGTCATCAATGACAGATATAGCCATATAAATGAAAGAATCCGATTCCTGATGAAATTTACACTGAGTCTGGCCCTACCTAGCCTGACAAAAGCTGACATTTTCGGTTTTGGCCACCACGCTGTGAAAGCTGCTCTACAATTTGAAAAGTCAAAACTGATTTAAAAGATCACTATTTTTAGTTTGATTTCTGTATATGATTACAGTGTAATTAAATATCTTCAATCTGAATAAAGACATTTAGTTATACTGTAATGATTAAATCACACTGACGCTCATTTTCATTGTCAGTTTTATAGTTTGTTGTTGATTTGTTTAGTTAATTTCTTATTCTTGTTATAATCATAAATGTGTAGAAATGTTGTCCAAATGGAATAAGAAAATCTTACATATTGTTTGATATCAACTCTGAAAGTTATCATATCACCAGACACTGGTGAAATTTGTGAAAAGTCGTTGGACCGAAACTTTATGAACTTTCTGTCACAGGAATCCGTACAACAAATTGAACATAGGTTTACCTGAGCCCTGTGTGCGGGACATCTCTTGAGTTGAACAGTGATGTCTCGTTTGGATCAGACTTCAGTTACGCTTGGATGACCAAAATGGCCATCCTAGCTCTCGTACTTGTATTGGACCAATATTTGACTTTATAATGCAGCTATAATGTAATATTTCATGTACATTCCTTCTTCATTGTTAAATCCGTTAGTGCAATATACTTGAGTTTTGTTGATTCTATTGAAGAATAGTAATTGTGCAATAAAGTATTTGATGTAAATGACTTTGCTTTTGTGTTATACTTTGTACTTATCAGTAAATGCATTTTAGCGCTAACTGATAATTGTCGGCATTGCTAACAAGTGGATGGGGTGTTGGCATGCAATACAAGGTCCCCAGCCTTGAGATGAAGGTATGTGCAAACATGTCATGAAAATCCAGATGTTTGGAAGATGCAGAAAATATTAGATATAGAAACTTAACCCTACACGTGACCTTGTCATTGACCAGGCTTGGTTGAATCATGGATATTACATGTTGTCTCCGTGAGGTGAACATTTGACACAATTAAAAAAAAAATCCTTTCAGGTCTTATGATATTTGACCTTGAAATGTGACCTTGGCCAGGCAAGATAAAAGCAACTACTGTGAGAAGTTATTTCAAAACAAGAGCTGTCTGTAAAACATGTATGCCCCCTTTGATGTTGGCCATTTTTTTGGCCTTCAAACAAATTTTTTTTTCAATGACCTTGCAAAAAAAGTAATTGTTTGCATTAAAACAAAACAAAAACTTGGCCGAAAAAAAACTGACCTAAGAGTCCCGGTGTGACCTTTGACCTACTGACCTCAAAATCAATAGAGGTCATCTGCTGGTCATGACCAACCAACAAATCAAGTTTCAAGATGCTAGGCCCACATGTTCTCAAGTTTTTGTATGGAAACCATTCTACAATTCCAGGTCACTGTGCCCTTGACCCTTTGACCAAAGTAAAACAATGTCCGGATGATAACTCAAAAACACTTGGGCCAAGGATCTTGAAACTTGATATGGAGGTTGGTCATGACCAACAGATGGCCGCTATTGATTTTGGGGTCAGTAGGTCAAGGTCACGATGACCTGGAACTATAAAATGGTTTCCGGACGATAATTTGAGATCACGTGGGCCTAACATCTTGCAATTTGATGTGGATGTTGGTCATGACCAGCAGATGACCCCTATTTACTTTGAGGTTAATAGGTCAAAGTGACCCGGAATAGTAAAATAAAACGATTTCTTGACGATAACTCGAGAACAGGTGCTCTTGAAACTTGATGTGGAGGTTAGTCGTGACCAGCAGATGATCCTTAATGATATTGAGGTCAGTAGGCCAAAGGTCAAGGCCACATGAATTTTTTATAGGCAAATATTTTTTAGGGCCAACAATTTTTGTAAGGCCAGAAAATTAAGTGACAGAAAACCAAATAAAATACTGGCTGAGTAATTAAAGAGAATAGATGTAAAGCAATTGTTGATAGAGCAAGACGGGAAATGAACATTGTATTTAACTTTATTGAAGGTAGCCATGTCCAAGGTCTGATAAACAATTAAAGACCTCGACATACCAAATATTACCATTAAATCAATAGCTGAAAAAATTAAGTCCAAAACATACAAATAAAGAACCCTTTACGGACAAATTAGAAAACAGGTTCTGAAATAACTTCTAGAGCTCTTAGAATTGTTCTAAAGGACACGAAACAAACAAAAAAAAATGTTTGGAAAAAGCAAACAAAAAATTGTAGAAACGAACACAAGGATATGACAGTAGATCAAAGGCAGGAAACAATAGGCAAAAGATGGAAATCCCCACGGAGAAGCTAACCTTAAAAACATTGACAGTAGAAACCAGCCTATCGAAGTTGATTATAATGTGCTCAGCCAAGAACCAAATACACTGAACTCTTATAAGGGGCTGAGACTAGGCCTTTAGTATCTACACTTAACGAAACTTCTAACGCCCCAAGGCTCAATATTGAATGGTTTTATTTCTATTCATTGTATAAAAATAAAACTTTCTGCAGATGCATTTAAACTAAAAGCCAATACTATTACGTCATAAAAAGCCAATACTATTACGTCATAATTTCGTTCATTTTTAATTCAGTTCACCGACTTTCCGGGTGGTTAAACAAAATATCCTAAGTTGCACGTGTTGCACGTGTTCAACTCAAAATGACACCATGATTCGAAATTAGACAATCATGTCGACATGTTACACACATAAAATGGCCCGAATGACAAATCTAGATATGGCGAGGGCGAAAGGTATTTTAGAAGGCGGCGCGCAACAGCAAGAAGTAAGTACATTTACATTGCTCTTATTTGCGCAATGAGAAAACATAAATTCTCATTTTATTTCATTTCCCAAGTTGATGTTTGCAGTTTATTACCACAGGTGATAAGTTCCTATTTAAAAATTTTAATTTCTCATATGAATTGACAAATATTTTTTTCTTTTAGCGTACTGTCCTGAATACATTGTACTTTATTTGCATCTTAAATTAATTTGTTCGGAATTGTGTCAATTTTGTAACAAAGCGTCGTACATCCTTCAAGTTCTCAAGATGTTATTTAAAATGTATCATAATATTGTATAAAAAGTTACATAATTGTGGATTAAAGATCAATTTAAATAAGTGGCGTTAAAGTCGCGAGAGGCGTTATTACCCATAACCCAAAACGTACACATGACCTGATTCCTGACGTAAGTGGTTTATTTTGCAGGTTGCAAGACGTTTCCACGTGCATGTCAGCACACCCGAGAGGCTGGTACGTAAATATGTTGCTGAGATACCAAGGCGAGCACGAACACGCGTAACCACACCTGCGCAAGATCGCCATATCACCATTACCCACCTCAGAAATAGGTGGCAAAATGCAACACGTACAGCACGGGCCACTACAGGGACACACGGAAGATCAATCTGTGACACAAAGGTACGTTCCCGTTTACGTCGCCACGCCCTCAGGGCAAGAAGACCGTTTAACGCAATGAGGTTAACACCGCGTCACCACCTTGCACGCCTTAGTTGCAGGGGGTCGGACGTAAACGATATATCTCGGGTCTTTAAGCGAGAAATTGATGTAATTCTGGTCAAAATGGCGAAAATTTACTGTGTTTTTTATGGAATTCGGATAAGAAAATTGGTAAGGAAATGTTTATTTTGAATTTGATCGAACTGTTATCATGCCCTTTGTATAGTCAGGAGCACAGGAGCACATCTGCGCTACACGAGAGCGGACTGGGTTAACGTTTTTTATACCGACGAGTCGAGGTTTAAAGTTGACGGAAACGACGGCCGTACACGTGTATATAGGAGGGTTGGAGAGAGATATGTCGACGCCGCGATAGATTTGGCGGAGGTTCCATAATGATATGGGCCGGAATAGCATACCACTCAAAAACGCCTCAAAATACCAGCGAATACCTTACAACGAACAGGGTTAATGTTCTTCCCTGGCCCGCTCGTTCGCCTGGCCTAAACCAGAGCGAAAATGTATGGGATGTTTTGGGTCGAGCAGTACGACGGAACAACATCCAGAATCTAGCGGCTGTACAACAACAGCTCGTAGCAGAATAGCAACGCATCCAGCAAAGCGTTATTCAACGCTACATTGTGTCAATGCGCAGTAGATGTTTGGCTGTCATTAGTGTGTAAGGCGGCCATGCACGCTATCAGAGGAGCCCAGTAGTGTTGATTACAAATGCACTTGGCCAGACTATTAGTGGACATTATTGTTTGATATGTAATTTGTTAAGTTTTAATATGGTTTGTATGAACTTGTTATCTTAAAGATATACACAGTATGTGATATTAAATGGTTTAAAATCGATTAATTTTGTAGTGTCTTAGCCGACAAATTAACACATATTTTTGCAAATTTCAGTTTATATGGTCATGTCACGGAATCGATCGTAGAACAAAAGATTGATGTCCAGATTGTTTATAAGTTTGCAATTTTCTTGAAGATAGAATGTTGTAGACATATTCTAAATTTCAGAAAGATTAGTTTCCGATGTTTTATGTATTGCACAAAGTTTCGATTGGTGTATAAGGAGAGAAAAGGATCCAAATTCTTCTGACATGCTGCGTGAATGAATTATGTTTTACGGCTATTAAGAGAAACGTCTTAACCAATGATAGTGTTTTAAACGATGGTAATAAATAGTTTCAATAATGCTCTATGTTTTAATACTGTAGATAAATTGAAAGTTATATACTATAAGGCGGATGTGTTGTCAAAAGTAAAACTGATTGAACTCGGAGAGATTGCAGAAAGCCATGCAAGATCCCCATATAATAGCGATGATAGAAACATTCCCCCGAGAACCGTGAAAATGGTATTGTCACAGTAATGTCTTGATAAAAGTGACCATTAACTTCAACGCTTGATTTAAACTGTTCTGTTGAATTCAAAATTAGAAACGTACAGAAGTATACAATTTTTTCAAAATGTGATTACATTACCATGACAGTATCAACTAAAGGCATACATTTGGAAACTAGTCTACATGGAGCTATCAACTGTTGCTGGAATAAATTCACCGAAAAGCTATATCACTTACAGGAAAGCATATACCAAAATGTTACGTGAAATTCCAGAGACAGAGAAATCCCTATGCAGACAGACAAGCTTTGTATGCTATCTACAATAAATGAATCCTTGGACTAAATACCAACATCGTGAAAATCATTATAGTAGTTACAAAGAATCAAGGAATAAAGTCAACTATGAGTTAAGAAGGTCAATATATAAATATGGCGAAAGGGTTGCCATACATTAAAATGAAAATAGCAAAGGTTTCTGTAAGTTCGGCAACGACCATGTGCAAACATTGAGATTACACAGGAAGCATGGCAGCATCGGACATAGAGATAGCAGAGACCCTCAACAATCACTTTGTAAGCATTTTCACTCAAGAAGATAAAAAGAAATGCCTAGTTTCATCACCGATCAGACCATTAGCATTGACCCATCAACAATGTCAACATTACTGAAGAAAAAGTAAGTAAATTCTTAAAATATATTGACCCCTCGAAATCACAATGACCAGATAACTTCCACCCAAAAATAATTCAGAAATGTCAAAATGCAATTACGAAACCACTCCATTTAATTTTAAATAAGTCAATGCAGGAAGGAAAATTGCATAGTTTTTACGTGTTGGAAAGAAGACCATGTAAAAGCAATATTTCAAGCCGGTGACCGAAAAAAGGCAGAGAACTACAGACCAATAAGCATTTAATCTGTTGTAGAATCATTGAAAAAAATATAAGAAACTGCACAGTCGACCATCTTGAAAGCAATGATCTATTTGAAAACGTCAGTAAGATTACAATCAAAATCTTAAGTTTTTATGCCCAAGCATTCTATAGTTTTAATCAGATACCGTATTTAAGTAAACCTAATGACCAAAACCTAGGGAACTCAAAATCAATAGGGATCATCTTTTTTTCAAGGGCAACCGATTAAAAACAAAGTTTGAAGTTCCTGTGCCAAAGCTTTCTTTTTGTTGTTGATCAGAAACTGTATTAAAACTAAAGGTCACTTTGATGAAACCTTTGACTCAGTAACCTCACAATTTACATGGGTGATCTACTCTTCAAACGCAACTAACAATTCAATTAGATGTTCTCGGGCCCAAGTATTAATTTGTTATTGATGGGAAACCAAATTTAAACTAAATGTTCCAGTGACCTTGACCTTTGCTCCAGTAAGATTAAAAAGTAGGGGTCATATGCTCAATGTGGGTCACCTGTCTACTAAGTTTTATGATCTAAGCATTCTCAAGTAATTTATTGGAAACTAACAAAGGCACTGATAGACAAACAGACCGTCTTATTACTTTATGACCCGCTTCTGGGCATGGAAAAGAAATGTATGGAACTATCAGTATCATAAAATATGACATTCAGGGTTTTAGACGGCAACAAACTTCATACTTACCCTGACAGTTTGTAAAGCACTATCAGTCTGTAAGTGTTTATAAAGTTTTGCTTAAGAATCCATTTTCTTTTCTTAAAATTGACATCTGCAAATGTTTACAGATTATAATTACTATTCAGAGTTACAGTATATAGTTTAATTATCAATTCTTTTCTTTTAGATCAAGCTGAACTTCATGATGGTTGGGCACACCCATGAGGACATTGATCAGATGTTTTCCTGTTTAAGTAGATACCTTTGCCGACATGATGCCCTGACAATACCAGGCCTACACGAAGCTATTCAGGCCAGTTATACCCCAATGCCTAAAACAGAGCACCTAGATAGTGTAATCGATTACAAAGAACAGCTAGACAATGGGGTGGTGGAAGGTATTGCAGAGCCGCATGTCTTCAAGTTTGTGAAGGAAGGTGATGATGTTGCACTCTACTACAAGGATTGGCCTTTAAGTAGTGACCCATACACAAAATTGGACATAAGCAGCCTGTTAGGCAACAATAGCAACTTCATGCCAATTTTAGTAAGGCCTGCCAGGCTGTCGGTACTTACAACATTTACAGACCAACTTCCCAAATTGCAGCCATCAGGGTCTCTTACCCAGGAGGTTCTTGATTGGTGGAAGCAGTATTGTGCAACAGCAGAAACAAAGACACACTCGGTCAATGAAGCAGCCCAAGTATCGACTTTACCCGAGTATTCAATCACAAGGCCTTCAGTACAGTCTTATGAGGAAGAACAGTTTCTTCAGAGGAGGACGGACAAAGTGCTGAAACGGGCAACACTCAGAGTAAAACCTCGGCGTGCACAACATGCAGCAAATAACTGAAAGATCTGCAGAGGACCAATTGAACACTACATGCAAAATTATGAAATCAGTATTAGATTATTTAGATGAACTGGATACAGCGAAATTCTAGCTTTAATATTATGTATGAGTAAAGATACCTTGCGTCTACAGTTCAGTTGTAATGAGGAATTCAGTATTTTTTTATGTTGAATTTGTAATAATGAATTCTGTAAAAAAAATTATGACTGCAGGGTATTGAAAACTGTCAAGACTTACCTCAAATAAGTCTCTGCCATTAGACTGATGAAATAGTTTGAAACTGTATACTTTTTCACGATAAAATAATAAAAACATATACCATCTGTCAGTTTATTTATTGCAGATTATGTTTGTGAAAATGGTGCTTTCCAATGCCTTTTTAGATACACATGTAAATTTATGATACCATAATGGAAGTACTGTGTTCTATTACTCATTTGGTTTATTTGATATTTTAAGAAAACATGTAGGCACTGTTTCTCATTTTTCTGCAATATCATTGAAATATACTGTCCTTCATTCACAGCTAGTACTTAGACTTCAATAAGTAACTTTCGGCTGTTTTTCGTATTTCGTTGTAAGATATCTTTCTCGGTAAAATAAAAGCTTCATGTTATTTTACATCCAAAGGGATCTTTAAATACACATATAGGTGATCCTCCACCCTCAGTTGTCTATAAATTTCGTTTCGTTGTCTAGGCTATCTATTTTGTGGTGGAATATTACAGAGATATATTTGTAAATGAATTGATGAATGTGAAAAAATCCATCATCCTGAGTTGTAGCCCTTTTATTGTCAGTATTTGACTGTATAAGATCTATTGCACATTGACATTTTTTTACTTATCACGCTTGTAAAATTTTAGCATACTGATTTGTAAAAAACAACAAAATGTTGATGTTAACTTTGTTCAGTGTTTGTGAAGCAACCCTACAAGTATCACTGCTTGCCAAAGTGATAGTAAAAAGGTTTGATAAAGCGGAAACCAAAGTCAACATTATTATCATTAATTTTCTTACTCTACCTGTCTAGAGTTTATCTCCAATACTCCTTAAGTTCTGGAAGTGCTCCAGATAAGTTATTTCATCTTCATTATGATTATCACTCTTAAAAACAAAAGTTGTAATAATTGGTGTTTTGCAGTTAGTTAAACGCTGTAAATAAACCGCATGTAGGCTATTGCAGGATAACTCGATTCACTATGATGAGCAGTGTCCAGAGATGAGGTAGATTTGAAATGCCCTAGCCGTAGGTTTATAATGACGATGTAAAGTTGCAATAAGAAATACTAATTTTTCATAATTGACTAAAACTTAATGTAATTTGAAGTAAGATGTTGAGGTTTTATTTGATCATCTTCAGGAATACTTTTCGTTTGAAGTGTTGTTTTGATGGTATAAGCTCATGACTGATTTTGTAATATATGCTCACTTTGTAATTAGTATTTATATACTTAAATAAATTTAGTATACTTGTTTAATAAGAATTGTTTTATGACTACTGCCAGGCACCTATATTTTAACTTCATACAATGGTCAAGCACATTGGGAGGAAGTGCAGTGCCGAGAACCATAACTCCATCTTCACTACTTATGGAGTTATTGCCCTTTGTTACTTTTCCTTGTCCGGAGCATAACTTGAAAAGTACTGGGTGCCATTCAATACAACTTTATACAATGAACATTGAGAGGAAGTGCATCATACAAGAACCATAACTCTACCTTGAGTAATTACAGTTATTGCCATTTGTTACTCTTCCTTGTCGGAAGCATGTTACTTAGGGAAATCACTGTCTGAGCATGCGCACCTGAACTGGATTTCCCCAGCCTTTGGCAGTCACTTTCGTAAATATAACAACAGGGTGAGTGAAAACAACCGTGATATGTAAATAGTATCACTGTACCCGCAATATTGGGTATTTTATTCAAGAAAACAAACGTCTAGATGATCTGATGTTATTATCAAGATGCTTTAATGCTGCATTAAACCCATGCAGCATAAAAGAAAGAAGGTCCGGAAAACTACTAGGGTTTGGAAACTACTTGGAAACCAGTACACTCTGAAACAACTAAAGCAACCTTCCATGTCCGTTTTTATCGTTTAAAACTTTGTTGACATTTCCGCATTGTCATAAGTTAACTTGACTCTTGCATAATCCGGAACCGATACGCACTCCGTCATTTTCAAGTCTGACACTTATTTCTATCCATGTATTATATCAAAAACAAGTTAATGCACTTTTTATCAATGTCTGAACGTTTTCGTATTTACTTATTTCCGATGTTTGCTTTTGGGATGCATTTATCTTGGATACCGGACAACTAAAAATGATATTCTTGTGGTCCACAAGAAGGGAGTAATTCAATAGATATTTTAACTTGTGCACATTGATTTCATCTTTGACGTTTGCGTCCCGTTATTTTGTCAGTAACCAGCATCAATCACCCGAAAGGAAGTGCAGACCGATAATGTAAAGCTACGCCAGTTGTTCTGTCAAATGTAACCAAATTATATGATCGGTCATTCTGGATCGCAGTCATTAAGAGTCGATTGAATCTAAATACTTGACTTCAGAAATATTATTTAACTAAACATTGAATAATTTTCTAATCATATTTTGTGACAACGACTTGATTAATATTGTAAATATATCGAAATGATTAAAACTGGATTACTTCCATTAAGAATTAAGCCAATCTTTCCAATTGGAATGAATCCAATTGGGTTCGTTCCAATTGGAATAATAAATCCAATTGGACTGATTCCAATTGGAACTTCCAATTGGAAGTCTGAATTCCAGTTGGCGAGTCCAATTGGAAAAATATTCCAATTGGAAAAATCCAATTGGAATGGGAATTTTAATGCTATATTAGATTCCAATTGGAATATTTATTTTCCAATATCTTTTAGAATTTATTTTTTATGATTGTCTTAATAAGTTATTGAACGAAAGGTGGAAAATATTTATTCCAATGTAAAATACAATAAATCAACATACTTATTTCAAGAATTTCTATTATAGTTTTAAAAGTAGTTTTTGGAAAATTTTGGAATTCCAAAAATTCGCTGGAACGTGTTATACGTGTTGGGAAGAAGACCATGTAAAAGCAATATTTCAAGCCGGTGACCGAAAAAAGGCAGAGAACTACAGACCAATAAGCATTTAATCTGTTGTAGAATCATTGAAAAAATTATAAGAAACTGCACAGTCGACCATCTTGAAAGCAATGATCTATTTGAAAACGAACAAGGACTAGGAACAGGCTATTCATGTACATCTCAGCTTATCCAGTGTGTCGGAGATTGGTTTAAGGCTATTGATGAGGGTAGACATGTAGATGTGGTGTACTTAGACTTTAAGGCAGCATTTGACAAGGTCCCCCGTGAGAGGTTATTACAAAAGATATGGGACTATTGGGTACAGGGGAAACTGTTTATGTGGATCAAAGATTTCTTACAATTTCGTAAACAAAGAGTTGTAATGAATGGTGAAACATCTAAATGGGCCCCAATGTCAATGAAGCGTACAAGGGCCTGTCCTATTCCTAATTTACATCAGCAATATACTTGAGTTTTCAACGTGTGTCGTGAGCCTTTTCGCTGATGCCACCAAACTGTATAAAATCATAAGCAACAATGAAGATTGCCAGTTGCGCAAGCTAACCAAGTACAGGGAAAACGTGATTAAATTTGCCGCAAGAAACACATATGTTTGTATGGGTAAAGCCCATATCAGGCAAAACTACTATATGGACTATATGGATATGGACTATATGCAATGTTCTATATCGCCACTCAGTATTCTCTAATTTGCGAAGCAAACTATTTCACCCATTTCGTCCAATAATCTCCATTACGTATGTTTAGGTATGAGACCCCTAAATCGGTGAAAAGCGGAAGCAGGTTATTTTGTCTAGGGAACATGCGGACCTACACTATGTGTTTGATTGCTGATTGGCTGAAACTAAGTGGATGCATACAAGAAAAATTAGTTTGAAATAATCGCTGCATGATAGATCACAAATGAAATATGAAGAGAAAAATCTGGATATAAATTATAATCAAAATATTTGGTATTTGAAAATACTGACATATTTGGTCGGTGACCACTAAAACTGCCACAAAATTGGGGGTGGTGTCATTGAGCTCCAAATTACTGGCATAAAGTATTGGATCACATGTATAAATTTTGTTATTTTTATGTGGGACTAGGATGATTCTACAAAATAAAGTTCATTTCAGCAGTCGGTGAGATTTTGGGTAGTCGCACCGGAAGAAACCCTTATAATGTAAGTCTATGGAAATGTATTTAGGCGTCTCATACCTAAATATAGCACAGAGAACGATGTTTCTGTTTGTCCCCGAGTTCATTTTAGACATTGTTTTGTATTCAAAATAGCTAATTTGGTAACAGATACATTGAATG